>CAIGQS010000020.1:74142-79142 GCA_903798195.1 Danio kyathit
GTGGGTTTGCTCTATTCTTGTACAGTCCAGCCGATTCAGCTCACCCTACAAGAAAGAGACAGGGGGGACAAAAAGGCACAGAGTCAATGCTCGTCCAACACTCACTTGAGGGATGACGGGTCCTTTCTTGCTCTCTGGAACACCGCACGTGCCTCGACGACGCACACTCGACCAACTCTCACTTGGGGGACAGCTTTCCTGCGCTCTGGCTAGGGGTGCTGGGTTTGTCCCTTTTTTGGAGAGTCAAGCCGATCCACCTCACCCTAAAGGAAAGAGAGTCGATGCTCGTCCGACACTCACTCGGGGGATGCTAGGCTTTTTCTTGCCCTCTGGAACACCACACGTGCCACGACGACGCACACTCGACCAACTCTCACGCTGGGGGACGGCTTTCCTGCGCTCTGGCTAGGGGAGGTGGGTTTGCTCTATTCTTGTACAGTCCAGCCGATTCAGCTCACCCTACAAGAAAGAGACAGGGGGGACAAAAAGGCACAGAGTCAATGCTCGTCCAACACTCACTTGAGGGATGACGGGTCCTTTCTTGCTCTCTGGAACACCGCACGTGCCTCGACGACGCACACTCGACCAACTCTCACTTGGGGGACAGCTTTCCTGCGCTCTGGCTAGGGGTGCTGGGTTTGTCCCTTTTTTGGAGAGTCAAGCCGATCCACCTCACCCTAAAGGAAAGAGAGTCGATGCTCGTCCGACACTCACTCGGGGGATGCTAGGCTTTTTCTTGCCCTCTGGAACACCACACGTGCCACGACGACGCACACTCGACCAACTCTCACGCTGGGGGACGGCTTTCCGGCGCTCTGGCTAGGGGTGGGGGGGTTTGCTCTATTCTTGTACAGTCCAGCCGATTCAGCTCACCCTACAAGAAAGAGGCAGGGGGGGCAAAAAGGCACAGAGTCAATGCTCGTCCAACACTCACTTGAGGGATGACGGGTCCTTTCTTGCTCTCTGGAACACCGCACGTGCCTCGACGACGCACACTCGACCAACTCTCACTTGGGGGACAGCTTTCCTGCGCTCTGGCTAGGGGTGCTGGGTTTGTCCCTTTTTTGGAGAGTCAAGCCGATCCACCTCACCCTAAAGGAAAGAGAGTCGATGCTCGTCCGACACTCACTCGGGGGATGCTAGGCTTTTTCTTGCCCTCTGGAACACCACACGTGCCACGACGACGCACACTCGACCAACTCTCACGCTGGGGGACGGCTTTCCGGCGCTCTGGCTAGGGGAGGTGGGTTTGCTCTATTCTTGTACAGTCCAGCCGATTCAGCTCACCCTACAAGAAAGAGACAGGGGGGACAAAAAGGCACAGAGTCAATGCTCGTCCAACACTCACTTGAGGGATGACGGGTCCTTTCTTGCTCTCTGGAACACCGCACGTGCCTCGACGACGCACACTCGACCAACTCTCACTCAGGGGGAAGCCTTTCCTGCGCTCTGGCTAGGGGGTTTGCTCTATTCTGGTACAGTCCAGCCGATTCAGCTCACCCTACAAGAAAGAGACAGGGGGGACAAAAAGGCACAGAGTCAATGCTCGTCCAACACTCACTTGAGGGATGACGGGTCCTTTCTTGCCCTCTGGAACACCACACGTGCCTCGACGACGCACACACTCGACCGACTCTCACGCTGGGGGACGCCTTTCCTGCGCTCTGGCTAGGGGTGGGGGGTTTGCTCTATTCTGGTACAGTCCAGCCGATTCAGCTCACCCTACAAGAAAGAGGCAGGGGGGACAAAAAGGCACAGAGTCAATGCTCATCCAACACTCACTTGAGGGATGACGGGTCCTTTCTTGCTCTCTGGAACACCGCACACTCGACCAACTCTCACGCTGGGGGGCGCCTTTCCTGCACTCTGGCTAGGGGTGGTGGGTTTGCTCTATTCTTGTACAGTCCAGTCGATTCCGCTCACCCTACAAGAAAGAGGCAGGGGGGACAAAATGGCACAGAGTCCATGCTCGACCAAGTCTTGGGTGGGGCGTTAGGGTTTAGAGTTTGGGTTGGGATTTGGGGTTAGGGATTAGGACTGGGGATTAGGGTTGGGGTTAGGATTTGGGGTTAGGGATTAGGGTTAGGATTTGGGGTTAGGGATTAGGGTTGGGTTAGGGTTGGGATTAGGGTTGGGGGTTAGGATTGGGGATTAGGGTTAGGCTTGGGGGTTAGGATTTGGGGTTAGGGATTAGGGTTAGGATTTGGGGTCAGGGTTGGGGATTAGGGTTAGGGTTGGGGATTAGGGTTAGGATTTGGGGTCAGGGTTGGGGATTAGGGTTAGGGTTGGGGATTAGGGTTAGGATTTGGGGTCAGGGTTGGGGATTAGGGTTAGGATTTGGGGTTAGGATTTGGGGTCAGGGTTGGGGATTAGGGTTGGGTATTAGGGATTAGGGTTTGGGGTTAGGGATTAGGGTTGGGGATTAGGGTTAGGGTTGGGGATTAGGGTTAGGGGTTAGGGTTGGGGTTAGGGATTAGGGTTGGGGATTAGGGTTAGGGGTTAGGGTTGGGGATTAGGGTTAGGGTTGGGGATTAGGGTTAGGGGTTAGGGTTGGGGATTAGGGTTAGGGGTTAGGGTTGGGGATTAGGGTTAGGCTTGGGGGTTAGGGATTAGGGTTAGGATTTGGGGTCAGGGTTGGGGATTAGGGTTAGGGTCAGGGTTGGGGATTAGGGTTGGTGGTTAGGGTTAGGATTTGGGGTCAGGGTTGGGGATTAGGGTTAGGATTTGGGGTTAGGGTTAGGATTTGGGGTTAGGGTTGGGGATTAGGGTTAGGATTTGGGGTCAGGGTTGGGGTTAGGGTTGGGGATTAGGGTTAGGATTTGGGGTTGGGGATTAGGGTTAGGATTTGGGGTCAGGGTTGGGGATTAGGGTTAGGGATGGGGATTAGGGTTATTGAGTGGATCCTTAGAAGAGAGAGTACTAATAAAATAAAAATAAAAAAACCACCCAACCCTAACCCTTAACCCCACTTTTAACGCTCACTTGGTGTCTTTCTTGCTCTCAGGCTCAGAGTGGTGGATCTGTCCTTTTTTTTTTGTAAAGTCAAGCCGACTCACCTCACTCTAAAAGGTAGAGACAAAGGCACAATCCATGCTCATGTGGAACTCTCACTTGGGGAATGGTAGGTCTTCCGGAATGTTTTTTTTTTTGCAAAGTGAAGCCTTGAGGTGAGGTGGTGGTTGGTAGTATGGTGGTGTGATTGTAATGGTAGAGGTGTGATAGATTCTTATTTTTTGTTTTTGCTTTTTTGTTCTGAGCAAAGTCAAGCCGATGGGATGGCCGGGGGTCAGTGGTAGGAAGTCTTTGGGGGGGGGGGGGGTATTTATTTTCTTTTTTAGAAAGCGAAGCCCTAGTGAGTGGGGGGGGGGGGGGGGTGGGGGGGGGGGGGGGGGGGCGGTATGAGTTGGAGCAGTAGGTCGACTTTTTTTTTTTTTTTTTACTTTTAATCAAAGTGAAGCCTTGACCTGGGGAGGATGGTGAGGTGAGGGTTGGTAGTATGGTGGTGTGATTTTAATGGTAGAGGTGTGATAGATTCTTTTTTTTTTTTTTTGAGCAAAGTCAAGCCGATGGGATGGCCGGGGGTCAGCGGTAGGAAGTTTTAGACTTTCCTCTTTTTTGGAAAGTGCAGCCCTAGTGAGTGGGGGGGAGGGGGGTTTGAGTTGGAGCAGTAGGTCGACTTTTTTTTGGCAAAGTGAAGCCCTTTAGGGGCGGGGCTTTGGGGGGGGGGGGGGTAGATTTTATTTATTTATTTTGTAAAGTTATTTTTTTTATTTATTTTTTGCAAAGTAAAGCCGATTCACCTCACTCTCCAAGAAAGAAAAAAAGGCACAAAGAGCCAACGCTCGTTCATGTCTCAAAAGGGAGACTGTCTGTCTCAAGATGGCTGCCTTGGCCCTGGCAGAACACGTCCAATGGCGACATTGTGGGCACACAGTCCCTATGTCATAGACAACACAAGTCAGCACAAGTCAGAGTACTGGGACACGTAGGGTTACTGGGACACAGGAGCGGGTCAACCTACCAGCCGGAAGGACCCCCCCAGCCCAACCCACCCCACCCCTCCCCACCCCCGTTTTCTCTGACCTGCCATCGAGGTTTCAGCGAAGGCGAAACTTCGTGGACTTTGGTTTGGAGCGCTTCTTGAGAAGTCTTCGGAGGACACCTTAGAGGAGAACAAAGGCCCCGGAAGGCGCACCGTTCTCTTCTGAAGGGCCCCTCACCTCAGCAGGACCGACTGCCGGGGGGTGACTTCCATAGGAGGAGCGCCCAGAGTCCTGCAACCTGACCGATGGGAAGTTACGACGCCCCTGGGGCAGGCCCCTCGCCCGGTCTATCAGGACCGTTCTGGGCGGGGTGGTTCCTCCCCGATTCGGGCCTCAGACACGCAGCCGAGCGAGGCCTCCTCCGGGCCTCCTCTGCACCCCGCCGCTCCTTGGGAAAAAAAAAAAAAAGGACTCAGACGCACGGTCTCCCTCAGGCGTCCTCCACCGGCGGCCCAGCCAGGGTCGGCGCGCCATCTAAACCAGGCGCTCTCCGCTCCTCGGCCGGGTTCGCCGCGAAGCACGTTGTATTTCCCGGTGACGGCCTCCGCCAAAAAAACCCCCCTCACGAGCGGCCGCGCCTCCCTCGGCGGCGCGAGACCCGTGCGTAAGGAAGAGGAGCCCAGCGACACTGGCCCCTTCCTCTCCACCCTGCTCGGGGCTACCTGGTTGATCCTGCCAGTAACATATGCTTGTCTCAAAGATTAAGCCATGCAGGTCTAAGTGCACACGGCCGGTACAGTGAAACTGCGAATGGCTCATTAAATCAGTTATGGTTCCTTTGATCGCTCCATCCGTTACTTGGATAACTGTGGCAATTCCAGAGCTAATACATGCCAACGAGCGCCGACCCGGTCCCCCCGGGGGCCGGGGACGCGTGCATTTATCAGATCCAAAACCCATCCGGGTGCGGCGCGGGCTCCCCCTTCGGGGGTCGGGCCTCGTCCCCCGGCCGCTTTG
>CAIGQS010000020.1:86642-96642 GCA_903798195.1 Danio kyathit
TACATAAACAAGAATAACAAATTGTATTTATTTTTTTACATATTTTCCACTGAAGTGTTCACTCCTGCAGCTAAAGGAGCAAAAAAAAAATCTACACATTAAGCTGAAAAACACAAAACGGACATAAAAAAACATGTTTTCCTCTTGTTTTCCTTATGAACAAGTGAATGTTGGATTTTGTTTAATTTATAAAAAATAAATTTCTACTTTCTGATGTTGGGTGAAAATTGGCTTATGGCCCTGTTGAAATGTCGCTAATGTGCAGCACTTCTCTCAGTCAACTATTGAAAAACAGCTGACATTTGACTTTTACAGTTTGTGAAATTATATAGCAGTTTTTTACACACAATGGTAATTTAAAGAACTTTACATAAACAAGAATAACAAATTGTATTTATTTTTTTACATATTTTCCACTGAAGTGTTCACTCCTGCAGCTAAAGGAGCAGAAAAAAAATCTACACATTAAGCTGAAAAACACAAAACGGACATAAAAAAACATGTTTTCCTCTTGTTTTCCTTATGAACAAGTGAATGTTGGATTTTGTTTAATTTATAAAAAATAAATTTCTACTTTCTGATGTTGGGTGAAAATTGGCTTATGGCCCTGTTGAAATGTCGCTAATGTGCAGCACTTCTCTCAGTCAACTATTGAAAAACAGCTGACATTTGACTTTTACAGTTTGTGAAATTATATAGCAGTTTTTTACACACAATGGTAATTTAAAGAACTTTACATAAACAAGAATAACAAATTGTATTTATTTTTTTACATATTTTCCACTGAAGTGTTCACTCCTGCAGCTAAAGGAGCAGAAAAAAAAATCTACACATTAAGCTGAAAAACACAAAACGGACATAAAAAAACATGTTTTCCTCTTGTTTTCCTTATGAACAAGTGAATGTTGGATTTTGTTTAATTTATAAAAAATAAATTTCTACTTTCTGATGTTGGGTGAAAATTGGCTTATGACCCTGTTGAAATGTCGCTAATGTGCAGCACTTTTCTCAGTAAACTATTGAAAGACAGCTGACATTTGACTTTTACAGTTTGTGAAATTATATAGCAGTTTTTATACACTATGGTAATTTAAAGTACTTTACATAAACAAGAATAACAACTTGTATATATTTATTTATTATATATATAATTCTGACTTCAACTGTATGTGGTTAATTTGCAACATTTCTCTCAGTGAATAATTGAAAAACAGCTGACACTGAAAATAAATCTCAAAAAACTTTGCTGTTTAGCCAATTTTTCCACTCCTGATGATGTTTTTAAATAAATGTTGTAGTTTGGTTCACTTGTCAAATTAACCTTTGACATTAAATTGAATATGTAGCTTCTGAACATGCTACAGTAACAGTGTTTGGGCTCATTGGGAAGCTGAGGATATGTCCTTTGTAATGATATAATATATTTGACTGTATCTTAAGAATTCACTTAGTTATTACATTTAAAAAGTAAACAGTATTTCATTTAAAGTGAGTCAGACTGCAAACATATGAAATTCCACTGGAGGGCGCACTGAGACACAAGTTATACAGGTAAAGGGGGATGGGGGTGTGAGGAGTTAATGGCTTACACACACACCCAGACTTGGTGTCTGGGGTGTTGGGGGAGGCACAGCTACCTGGGTGAGCAGACTTTTCAGTCAGATCAAGTTTAAATACAAAAAAATGTTTCTAATTTTTAATAAATGCTGTTTTTAACTAGAGTAAAAACCATGTAAAAACCTACAGTTCTAGAACATTTACACAATAGTCCCCTTTCCCTTCAAATCTCAAAAAGTGTCTCTCTTTAATGAAATCATTTATTTTAGCATTGAAATGTTGTCTTTTTACATGACATTTAATATTTAAACACACACACTGACATTTAGAACAGGGTTTGAGACTAAACTGACAGTCTTCCACTGTGCTGTTATTTCATATTGTCAATAAACTTTATCAAAAGCTAACCTGTGTCATCAAGTTCTGTCTCAGTTCATTCATTTTATGCCTTTTAAACTAAACTAAAAAGTAAACACAGGCCCATGCTCCCTTTATACATCTCACCAGAGGAGAACTGCTTCCCAGACTTAGAATCTTTTGTGACTATATGACATATATATATATTTTTTTTTTCAATGTGAAAATAAAAAAATAAAATGTATTTTAAAACAAGCCTATATTACACATATAAAGACTGTGAAGCACTGATAAAAAATGATGATAAAATGATTATTATTATTATTAGAATGTATTTTTAAGTGTACTTTTCTCCAATATTGTCTTGGCATTAAAGTAATATATATAGAAATAAAAACAACAGAGTATTTTCTGCAGCATTTCAGTAAGAATATGAAATAACAGCACAGTGGAAGACTATGTAGAATAAAAATAATATAAATTAAAATTAATTAATATTCAAACACACACACTGACATTTAGAACAGGGTTTGAGACTAAACTGACAGTCTTCCACTGTGCTGTTATTTCATATTGTCAATAAACTTTATCAAAAGCTAACCTGTGTCATCAAGTTCTGTCTCAGTTCATTCATTTTATGCCTTTTAAACTAAACAAATAAGTAAACACAGGACCCAATCTCTGAGATATATTGACCGATCATTTAAACTATTTATGTCATTTTAAAATGTGCCATCCTTTAAAAGAAAAAAAATACTCTTCATTGTTTAAAACATATAAAACCTTTTTGGATAAGCAGCTCTTCAGTGCTCTGCTAGGAAGCCTTTTTCAGGCAGTTCCATGACCACAAATGTTGACAGACACACTGGCATCTTTTAAAAGACTACACTTTGTTCAGATGCAGACCTCTGTCCAAATAACAGCATATATTTTTCACATTATATGTTACTGCACTGTAGAGGTAAACTGCTTCTGACTTTTGAATCTCTGGTGAAAGATTGAGTCTCAGTGGCCCTCCACACACACAGACACAAACCCCCGCATCAGCTCACCTTCAAACAAAAGAACAAAAGGGCCTCTGCTGCTGGATGCAGGTCATGTGACACTGAGGTCTGTGCTCATCTGAAGTCACACTAAAACATAGTCAAATATCTACAGACATGTAACACAGTTGGGAGTGGATTCATAATTAGTTTGGGGAAAAATATTAGGTTTAAATGCATTAATATATAACAGGAGAGATCATCTGGAATAAAAAAAGTCATCATGTCACATTTTGAATCATCATGTGATCAAGCTTGAACACAAACAATGTTTCCAACTTGTAATAAATGACATTTTTAACATGATCTCCAAATATGTGTGTTAAAGTAAAAAAATAAATATTTGTCAGTAAACTTTATCAAAAGCTAACCTGTGTCATCAAGTTCTGTTTCAGTTCATTCATTTTTTGCCTTTTAAACTGAACAAAAAAGTAAACACAGGCCCATGCTCCCTTTATACATCTCACCAGAGGAGAACTGCTTCCCAGACTTAGAATCTTTTGTGACTTTATGACTCATAGCCAGTCTATAGTAATAATAAAAAAAAAATATATATATATATATTTTTTTTTCAATGTGAACATAAAAAATGAAATGTATTTTAAAATAAGCCTATATTACACATAAAGACTGTGAAGCACTAATAATATGATATAAAATGATGATAAATTGATTATCATTATTATTAGAATGTATTTTTAAGTGTACTTTTCTCCAATATTGTCTTGGCATTAAAGTAATATATATAGAAATAAAAACAACAGAGTATTTTCTGCAGCATTTCAGTAAGAATATGAAATAACAGCACAGTGGAAGACTATGTAGAATAAAAATAATATAAATTAAAAACAACACTAAAGAACAAAAACAAGTTGTTGCACAAAAAGTCAGTACAGCAGTGTTGTTGCATTTGTAGCATTGGAATGAAAAGTGTGTCTCTTTAATGAAATCATTTATTTTAGCATTGAAATGTTGTCTTTTTACATGACATTTAACATTCAAACACACACACTGACATTTAGAACAGGGTTTGAGACTAAACTGACAGTCTTCCACTGTGCTGTTATTTCATATTGTCAATAAACATTATCAAAAGCTAACCTGTGTCATCAAGTTCTGTCTCAGTTCATTCATTTTATGCCTTTTAAACTAAACAAATAAGTAAACACAGACCCAATCTCTGAGATATATTGACCGATCATTTAAACTATTTATGTCATTTTAAAATGTGCCATCCTTTAAAAGAAAAAAAATACTCTTCATTGTTTAAAACATATAAAACCTTTTTGGATAAGCAGCTCTTCAGTGCTCTGCTAGGAAGCCTTTTTCAGGCAGTTCCATGACCACAAATGTTGACAGACACACTGGCATCTTTTAAAAGACTAAACTTTGTTCAGATGCAGACCTCTGTCCAAATAACAGCATATATTTTTCACATTATATGTTACTGCACTGTAGAGGTAAACTGCTTCTGACTTTTGAATCTCTGGTGAAAGATTGAGTCTCAGTGGCCCTCCACACACACAGACACAAACCCCCGCATCAGCTCACCTTCAAACAAAAGAACAAAAGGGCCTGCTGCTGGATGCAGGTCATGTGACACTGAGGTCTCTGCTCATCTGCAGTCAAACTAAAACATAGTCAAATATCTACAGACATGTAACACACATGAGAGTGGATTCATAATTTGGGGAAAAATATTAAGTTTAAATGCATTAATATATAACAGGAGAGATCATCTGGATTAAAAAAGTCATCATGTCACATTTTGAATCATCATGTGATCAAGCTTGAACACAAATAATGTTTCTATCTTTTATTGGCTTATGGCCCTGTTGAAATGTGCAGCACTTCTCTCAGTGAACAATTCAAAAACAGCTGACATTTGACTTTTACAGTTTGTGAAATATATATAACAGTTTTTACACACAATGGTCATTTAAAGTACTTTACATAAATAAGAATAACAAATTGTATTTATTTTTTACAATTTATTTCCACTTCAGTGTTCACTCCTGCAGCTAAAGTAGCAAAAAAATAAATCTACACATTAAGCTGAAAAACACAAACTGACATTTGAAAAAAAAAAAAAAAACATGTTTTCCTCTTATCAACATGTCAATAACATTTTATTTTTATATATTTTATATATAACACATCTGTTTCATAAATATATTAAATAAATATAATTATTAAAATAAATACATATAAAAAATACATATAAATCTGTTTAATAAATGTATCTGTTTAATGAATAAGTCTGTTTTTTTAATCAAATATATCTGTTTAGTTTCATACACACAAGGGTACTTCAAATCACATCACATACACAAGAATAACAAACTGTGTTTATTTATTTATTTATTTTTCTTTAAAAAAACCCCACAACCTTCATCCATGTATCCTATTTTTCTACTCCAGATGAAAAATAATGTATGAAGTATTTTGGTTAAAAGTTCGCTGACTTTTTTAGTCAATTTAACCTTTGACCTTTATATTTCTGCATGTGACTGGTGTTAATAAGTTTATTATTGTAATCTATTTCACTAATAGTCTCTCCTTTTAATTTTCGTGCATTTCTTTTGCACCAATTTGTTTAGAAATATGTTAAAATGTAGTTTTTACTTTATTTGTGTTGTTTACTGAAAATAGTTTTATATTTGTTTGGCGCGCCGCGTCACTTCCGGTTGCCGCGCTGCGTCCTCAGTCCGCATTGAGCGCGCATAGGAGAGGTGAGCAGTTAATGATGCTCCGAGGAAAATTGTTCCAAAAGTTGTCGTATGTCTTAATAAGCTTTTAATATGCATTGGTATTGTTTGTACTGTTCTGTATTAACTAGGAAGTATTATTCTTCGTGTGGATGGATGAAATTAATCATGTTTAATGAGCACAGTTGATTAAGTGTGTGTGTGTGTGTGTGTGTGTGTGTGTGTGTGTGTGTGTAGAACTATGTATGATAAACACAGTGATTTCGACTGATTATCTAACTGCCATTTATTTGTTAGGTGGGGAAATTTACCAGTGACATCATATCTCCTTATTGTGCTGTTTTCTGATCCATTAAGGTATTTTTTCATGTACATTTGTTTTAATTTGTGTTTACATTTGTTTCTCAATTACATTAATTTCTAATATGAAGTTAGATGGGGAAGATGAATTAATATCACCATGTATGGAACTGTAATCTTTTGTTATTTTTATTTATTTACCTTTTGTACACCTTTGTGATCTGTTTATCTAGTTGTAATTAGGTATGTTGTTATTGTTATGTTTGCTCAGTCCGCATATAGCGTGCTGAGGAGAGGTGGGGAAATTTACAAGTGAAATCTCATCTCCTTATTGTGCTGCTTTCTGATCCATCCAGTCTGCGCTGACCTGACGCTTGAGTGACAATCAACCCACCATCAGCAACAGCACCAGTGGCCTGTCTCTTTATACACAACGCAGAGAGTCGAACACCGGTTACATGAAGAAGATACAATAACATATGTGGACTATTCAGCCTGCTTTGAAAACTCTTTAATTTTTTCAAAGTAAATGCTCCGTGCCCCGGACACTCATTTTGCAGAATGTTCACACACTGCCATTGGTTCTTTAGAATTTGGACATGAGGCAAGAGTTGCTTTCCAATGGTTCCTCGCCCGTGGGGTTAGGAGAAGCTCATTCAAATTACAGGGCCTCAAAAGACACCTGCATTGTTTTTTTTCGTTACTACCTCTTTTTATGAACATGGTACTGTAACATGAGCATAGCATAGAGCAGTTCTGCCTGCATGTGGCATCTTACAGTTGGGCACCAGAATTGTTCACCAATGGGTCCTCGAACGTGGGTTTAGGACAAGCTCATTGTCTCAAGTCCGGGCCAGGTGGGGTTTTTCGTCTTGAGTCAAATTAAACATCAGGCCGCATGCTCTACTCCTGGTAGTATTCTTCCTGTGGTTTTCTTTAGGTGACCTGTAAAAAACATTTTTACCTTAAAATTCGGAGAAAAGTATCGGTTGGCTTTGTCCTTGTTGGCCTTGTCCAGATCGGTCTTGGTTACTATGTACAATCTTATACATTATCTTAAACAGATTTAATTCATGAATAAATGAATTCATTAAAAAATAAATATATAATATTAAAACATTCAATATAAAAGCTACATAACATATACACAACTCATTAAAAAGATAACTATATAATAAAAAAATAAGACAAAAATAAACATAAGCATAACTATATACAATAAATTAAAATTAAATAATAATTAAATAATTAAAATTTGTCCCCAAATTTTTGGTTCGCCCACTGGTTTGCCAGACAAGTGCCCCAAACAATGGCCATAACAACAAAACAAGGTTTTTGCACATTCACCCAACAGATTTCATTCCTGAATAAATTAATTCATTAAAAAATAAATATATAATATAAAAAATGTTCAATATAAAAGCTACATAAAATATACACTACTCATTAAAAAGATAACCACATACAAAAACATAAGACAAAAATAAACAACTAAACATAACTATATACAATAAATTAAAAATAAATAATAATTAAATAATTAAAAATTGAGCTCAAATCCATGATCGGCCGGGTTATCAGTCGTGACTCAACGAGGTTTTTGCACATCCACCAAACAGATTTAATTCCTAAATAAATTAATTCATTAAAAAATAAATATATAATATTAAAAATGTTCAAATAAACAACTAAACATAACTATATACAATAAATTAAAAATAAATAATAATTAAATAATTAAAATTTGAGCCTAAATCCATGATCGCCGGGTTATCGGTCGTGACTTAAACAATGAGGTTTTTGCACATCCACCAAACAGATTTAATTCCTAAATAAATTAATTCATTAAAAAATAAATATATAATATAAAAAATGTTCAATATAAAAGCTACATAAAATATACACTAATTAAAAAGATAACTATATACAAAAACATAAGACAAAAATAAACAACTAAACATAACTATATACAATAAATTAAAAATAAATAATAATTAAATAATTAAAATTTGAGCCTAAATCCATGATCGCCGGGTTAGTTTTTGCACATCCACCAAACAGATTTAATTCCTAAATAAATTAATTCATTAAAAAATAAATATAAAATATTAAAAATGTTCAATATAAAAGCTACATAAAATATACACTAATTAAAAAGATAACTATATACAAAAACATAAGACAAAAATAAACAACTAAACATAACTATATACAATAAATTAAAAATAAATAATAATTAAATAATTAAAATTTGAGTCTAAATCCATGATCGCCGGGATATCGGTCGTGACTTAAACAATGAGGTTTTTGCACATCCACCAAACAGATTTAATTCCTAAATAAATTAATTCATTAAAAAATAAATATATAATATTAAAAATTTTCAATATAAAAGCTACATAAAATATACACTACTAATTAAAAAGATAACTATATACAAAAATAAGACACAAAAATAAACTACTAAACATAACCATAACTATATACATTATTCTGTTCTGTAGTAGTGGTGGTGTGTACATTTAGCCACGATACAGGTCAGAGCCTGTTGTGTCAGAATACCGGTAGTGGTCTGGTTCATTGTCTGGGGTTACGTCTGAAGACACTATATGGTGTTTGTGAAGTACAGCTTGACCTTAAAATTTGGCGAGAAGTATCTGTTGGCTTTGTCCTTATTTGCCTTGTCCAGATCTTGAATAAATTTTGGATCGGCCGGTTTGTCGAGTGGCTCAAACAACGGCCAAAACAACAAAACGATGTTTTTGCACATCCACAACCCAAATCCACATTGAGTTTTGAAGGGGATTTTTCAGAGGGCTGTAAAATGTACACTTTGTCCTGTTTATGATGTCTAAGGGCATCAAAAACCTGTTATTGCTGTATGTTGTTCCTATCTTTTGCAAGCCTTAATTTAATTGGCTCAGTTTTCAGTGATTTAAGAATAGTGCATTAATACTGCATAATGTTGGATTTTGTTTAATTTATAAAAAAAATTAATTTCTACTTTCAGATGTTTGGTGAAAATTGGCTTATGACCCTGTTGAAATGTCGCTAATGTGCAGCACTTCTCTCAGTCAACTATTGAAAGACAGCTGACATTTGACTTTTACAGTTTGTGAAATTATATAGCAGTTTTTACACACAATGGTAATTCAAAGTACTTTACATAAACAAGAATAACAAATTGTATATATTTTTACATTTTTTCCACTTCAGTGTTCACTCCTGCAGCTAAAGGAGCAAAAAAAAAAAAAAAAAAAAATACACATTAAGCTGAAAAACACAAACTGACATAAAAAAGCATGTTTTCCTCTTATTTTCCTTATGAACAAGTGAATGTTGGATTTTGTTTAATTTATAAAAAATAAATTTCTACTTTCAGATGTTGGGTGAAAATTGGCTTATGACCCTGTTGAAATGTGGCTAATGTGCAGCACTTCTCTCAGTAAACCATTGAAAGACAGCTGACATTTGACTTTTACAATTTGTGAAATTAGATGACAGTTTTTTACACACAATGGTAATTCAAAGTACTTTACATAAACAAGAATAACAAATTGTATATATTTTTTTACATTTTTTCCACTTCAGTGTTCACTCCTGCAGCTAAAGGAGCAAAAAAAAAAAAAAAAAAAAATACACATTAAGCTGAAAAACACAAACTGACATAAAAAAACATGTTTTCCTCTTATTTTCCTTATGAACAAGTGAATGTTGGATTTTGTTTAATTTATAAAAAAATAAATTTCTACTTTCAGATGTTTGGTGAAAATTGGCTTATGACCCTGTTGAAATGTGGCTAATTTGCAGCACGTCTTTGACTTTACAATCTGTAAAAGGCATGGCAATGCAGGTTTATTTACATAGCACCTTTCTTACACAATGGTAATTCTAAGTACTTTACCTAAACAAGAATAACAAACTGTATTTATTTATTTATTGTTCAAAATGAGTTTGGCGAATAAAATATTATTATAATAAATATATCGGTTTATTAAATCTGCTTTGTTTAAATGCACCAAAATACACTGCCTA
>CAIGQS010000020.1:104142-106642 GCA_903798195.1 Danio kyathit
GGGGTGGTGGGTTTGCTCTATTCTTGTACAGTCCAGTCGATTCCGCTCACCCTACAAGAAAGAGGCAGGGGGGACAAAATGGCACAGAGTCCATGCTCGACCAAGTCTTGGGTGGGGCCTTAGGGTTTAGAGTTTGGGTTGGGATTTGGGGTTAGGGATTAGGACTGGGGATTAGGGTTGGGGTTAGGATTTGGGGTTAGGGATTAGGGTTAGGATTTGGGGTTAGGGATTAGGGTTGGGTTAGGGTTGGGATTAGGGTTGGGGGTTAGGATTGGGGATTAGGGTTAGGCTTGGGGGTTAGGATTTGGGGTTAGGGATTAGGGTTAGGATTTGGGGTCAGGGTTGGGGATTAGGGTTAGGGTTGGGGATTAGGGTTAGGATTTGGGGTCAGGGTTGGGGATTAGGGTTAGGGTTGGGGATTAGGGTTAGGATTTGGGGTCAGGGTTGGGGATTAGGGTTAGGATTTGGGGTTAGGATTTGGGGTCAGGGTTGGGGATTAGGGTTGGGTATTAGGGATTAGGGTTTGGGGTTAGGGATTAGGGTTGGGGATTAGGGTTAGGGTTGGGGATTAGGGTTAGGGGTTAGGGTTAGGGATTAGGGTTGGGGATTAGGGTTAGGGGTTAGGGTTGGGGATTAGGGTTAGGGTTGGGGATTAGGGTTAGGGGTTAGGGTTGGGGATTAGGGTTAGGGGTTAGGGTTGGGGATTAGGGTTAGGCTTGGGGGTTAGGGATTAGGGTTAGGATTTGGGGTCAGGGTTGGGGATTAGGGTTAGGGTCAGGGTTGGGGATTAGGGTTGGTGGTTAGGGTTAGGATTTGGGGTCAGGGTTGGGGATTAGGGTTAGGATTTGGGGTTAGGGTTAGGATTTGGGGTTAGGGTTGGGGATTAGGGTTAGGATTTGGGGTCAGGGTTGGGGTTAGGGTTGGGGATTAGGGTTAGGATTTGGGGTTGGGGATTAGGGTTAGGATTTGGGGTCAGGGTTGGGGATTAGGGTTAGGGATGGGGATTAGGGTTATTGAGTGGATCCTTAGAAGAGAGAGTACTAATAAAATAAAATAAAAAAACCACCCAACCCTAACCCTTAACCCCACTTTTAACGCTCACTTGGTGTCTTTCTTGCTCTCAGGCTCAGAGTGGTGGATCTGTCCTTTTTTTTTTGTAAAGTCAAGCCGACTAACCTCACTCTAAAAGGTAGAGACAAAGGCACAATCCATGCTCATGTGGAACTCTCACTTGGGGAATGGTAGGTCTTCCGGAATGTTTTTTTTTTTGCAAAGTGAAGCCTTGGGGTTGAGGTGGTGGTTGGTAGTATGGAGGTGTGATTGTAATGGTAGAGGTGTGATAGATTCTTAATTTTTGTTTTTGCTTTTTTGTTCTGAGCAAAGTCAAGCCGATGGGATGGCCGGGGGTCTGTGGTAGGAAGTCTTGGGGGGGGGGGGGGGGGGGTATTTATTTTCTTTTTTAGAAAGCCAAGCCCTAGTGAGTGGGGGGGGGGGGGGGGGGTATGAGTTGGAGCAGTAGGTCGACTTTTTTTTTTTTTTACTTTTAATCAAAGTGAAGCCTTGACCTGGGGAGGATGGTGAGGTGAGGGTTGGTAGTATGGTGGTGTGATTTTAATGGTAGAGGTGTGATAGATTCTTTTTTTTTTTTTTTGAGCAAAGTCAAGCCGATGGGATGGCCGGGGGTCAGCGGTAGGAAGTTTTAGACTTTCCTCTTTTTTGGAAAGTGCAGCCCTAGTGAGTTGGGGGGGAGGGGGGTTTGAGTTGGAGCAGTAGGTCGACTTTTTTTTTTTTTTTTTGGCAAAGTGAAGCCCTTTAGGGGCGGGGCTTCGGGAGGAGGAGTGTAGATTTTATTTCTTATTTTGTTAAGTTATTTTTTTTATTTGTTTTTTGCAAAGTAAAGCCGATTCACCTCACTCTCCAAGAAAGAAAAAAAGGCACAAAGAGCCAACGCTCGTTCATGTCTCAAAAGGGAGACTGTCTGTCTCAAGATGGCTGCCTTGGCCCTGGCAGAACACGTCCAATGGCGACATTGTGGGCACACAGTCCCTATGTCATAGACAACACAAGTCAGCACAAGTCAGAGTACTGGGACACGTAGGGTTACTGGGACACAGGAGCGGGTCAACCTACCAGCCGGAAGGACCCCCCCAGCCCAACCCACCCCACCCCTCCCCACCCCCGTTTTCTCTGACCTGCCATCGAGGTTTCAGCGAAGGCGAAACTTCGTGGACTTTGGTTTGGAGCGCTTCTTGAGAAGTCTTCGGAGGACACCTTAGAGGAGAACAAAGGCCCCGGAAGGCGCACCGTTCTCTTCTGAAGGGCCCCTCACCTCAGCAGGACCGACTGCCGGGGGGTGACTTCCATAGGAGGAGCGCCCAGAGTCCTGCAACCTGACCGATGGGAAGTTACGACGCCCCTGGGGCAGGCCCCTCGCCCGGTCTATCAGGACCGTTCTGGGCGGGGTGGTTCCTCCCCGATTCGGGCCTCAGACACGCAGCCG
>CAIGQS010000020.1:114142-144142 GCA_903798195.1 Danio kyathit
AGGTGGATTCCGGTTAAATGCACTTTTTTTTAAAGTCAATTTATCCTTCAACTTTAACGTTTCTGTCTAAGATACAGTAACATATGTGGGCACTTTGGAAAGCTGAAAATATGTGTTTTTTAATTATGTTTGCTATTTAAGAATATCTTTAATCTTCCCAGAGTTATCAAAAAAATGCTACCATCAAACATGCACTGTTAGCACATGAATAAAAAAAAATTACCAAATATGATTTAATATGCCCAACATGTGTGTGTTTTTATATTTTCTTATTCTAAAGTTCACTAGTATTCAGGGAGAGACACAGAAGCCCCAACTTTACCATTTATCCAGTATTTCTTTCCTGATGATGAACAATGAATGTTGGATTTTGGTAGTTTTTCAATGTGGATTCCAGTTAGATGCACTCTTTTATTAAGTCAATTTAACCTTTGACCTTAATGTTTCTGAACAAGATACAGTAACATATGTGGGCTCATTGGAAAGCTGGGAATGTGTGTGTTTTAATGGTGTTTGCTATTTCAAAATATATTTAATCTTAATTGAGTTGTCAAAAAAATGCTACCATCACACAGGCACTGTCAGCACATGCACAAATAAAATTGTCAAATATGATTTAATATGCCCAACATGTGTGTGTTTTTTTATTTTCTTATTCTAA
This sequence comes from Danio kyathit, assembly GCA_903798195.1. NCBI lineage: Eukaryota > Metazoa > Chordata > Actinopteri > Cypriniformes > Danionidae > Danio > Danio kyathit. Next base: position 114,804 of record CAIGQS010000020.1, read on the forward strand.
AGTTCACTAGTATTCAGGGAGAGACACAGAAGCCCCAACTTTACCATTTATCCAGTATTTCTTTCCTGATGATGAACAATGAATGTTGGATTTTGGTAGTTTTTCAATGTGGATTCCAGTTAGATGCACTCTTTTTTTAAGTCAATTTAACCTTTGACCTTAATGTTTCTGAACAAGATACAGTAACATATGTGGGCTCATTGGAAAGCTGGGAATGTGTGTTTTTTAATGGTGTTTGATATTTAAAAATGTCATAAATCTTTCTAGAGTTATCAAAAAAATGCTACCATCACACAGGCACTGTCCGCACATGCACAAATAAAATTGTCAAATATGATTTAATATGCCCAACATGTGTGTGTTTTTTTATTTTCTTATTCTAAAGTTCACTAGTATTCAGGGAGAGACACAGAAGCCCCAACTTTACCATTTATCCAGTATTTCTTTCCTGATGCTGAACAATGAATGTTGGATTTTAGTAGTTTTTCAATGTGGATTCCAGTTAGATGCACTCTTTTTTTAAGTCAATTTAACCTTTGACCTTAATGTTTCTGAACAAGATACAGTAACATATATGGGCTTATTGGAAAGCTATGAGTAAGTGTTTTTTAATCATGCTAGTTATTAAAAAAAAAGCTTAAATTTTTATTTATAACTAAATACCATCAAATATTCATTCTCAGCACATGCACCAAAAAAACCCCTCAATTTGCCAAATTTGAATACAGTAAGGTACAGTAACATATGTGGGCTTATTGGAAAGCTGGAAATTTGTACTTTAAAATGATATGATATATTTGATTGTATCTTAATAATTCACTTAAGTATTACATTAAATAAAATACATTTTACTTTTCAAAAGTAAGTCAGGCTGCAAACCTATGAATTTCCACTGGAGGGCGCACTGAGACACAAGTTATACAGGTAAAGGGGGATGGGGGTGTGAGGAGTTAATGGCTTACACACACACCCAGACTTGGTGTCTGGGGTGTTGGGGGAGGCACAGCTACCTGGGTGAGCAGACTTTTCAGTCAGATCAAGTTTAAATACAAAAAAATGTTTCTAATTTTTAATAAATGCTGTTTTTAACTAGAGTAAAAGCCATGTAAAAACCTACAGTTCTAGAACATTTACACAATAGTCCCCTTTCCCTTCAAATCTCAAAAAGTGTGTCTCTTTAATGAAATCATTTATTTTAGCATTGAAATGTTGTCTTTTTACATGACATTTAATATTCAAACACACACACTGACATTTAGAACAGGGTTTGAGACTAAACTGACAGTCTTCCACTGTGCTGTTATTTCATATTGTCAATAAACTTTATCAAAAGCTAACCTGTGTCATCAAGTTCTGTCTCAGTTCATTCATTTTATGCCTTTTAAACTAAACTAAAAAGTAAACACAGGCCCATGCTCCCTTTATACATCTCACCAGAGGAGAACTGCTTCCCAGACTTAGATTATTTTGTCACTATATGACTCTAAGCCAGTCTACAGTAATAATATATATATATCCATAAATTTTATGTGAAAATAAAAAATAAAATGTATTTTAAAATAAGCCTATATTACACATATAAAGACTGTGAAGCACTAATAATATGATATAAAATGATGATAAAATGATTATTATTATTATTAGAATGTATTTTTAAGTGTACTTTTCTCCATTATTGTCTTTGCATTAAAGTAATATATATAGAAATAAAAACAACAGAGTATTTTCTGCAGCATTTCAGTAAGAATATGAAATAACAGCACAGTGGAAGACTATGTAGAATAAAAATAATATAAATTAAAAACAACACTAAAGAACAAAAACAAGTTGTTGCACAAAAAGTCAGTACAGCAGTGTTGTTGCATGTGTTGCATTGGAATGAAAAGTGTGTCTCTTTAATGAAATCATTTATTTTAGCATTGAAATGTTGTCTTTTTACATGACATTTAACATTCAAACACACACACTGACATTTAGAACAGGGTTTGAGACTAAACTGACAGTCTTCCACTGTGCTGTTATTTCATATTGTCAATAAACTTTATCAAAAGCTAACCTGTGTCATCAAGTTCTGTTTCAGTTCATTCATTTTATGCCTTTTAAACTAAACAAATAAGTAAACACAGGCCCAATCTCTGAGATATATTGACCGATCATTTAAACTATTTATGTCATTTTAAAATGTGCCATCCTTTAAAAGAAAAAAAATACTCTTCATTGTTTAAAACATATAAAACCTTTTTGGATAAGCAGCTCTTCAGTGCTCTGCTAGGAAGCCTTTTTCAGGCAGTTCCATGACCACAAATGTTGACAGACACACTGGCATCTTTTAAAAGACTACACTTTGTTCAGATGCAGACCTCTGTCCAAATAACAGCATATATTTTTCACATTATATGTTACTGCACTGTACAGGTAAACTGCTTCTGACTTTTGAATCTCTGGTGAAAGATTGAGTCTCAGTGGCCCTCCACACACACAGACACAAACCCCCGCACCTTGTCACCTTCAAACAAAAGAACAAAAGGGCCTGCTGCTGCTGGATGCAGGTCATGTGACACTGAGGTCTCTGCTCATCTGCAGTCACACTAAAACATAGTCAAATATCTACAGACATGTAACACACATGAGAGTGGATTCATAATTTGGGAAAAATATTAAGTTTAAATGCATTAATATATAACAGGAGAGATCATCTGGATAAAAAAAAAGTCATCATGTCACATTTTGAATCATCATGTGATCAAGCTTGAACACAAATAATGTTTCTATCTTTTATTGGCTTATGGCCCTGTTGAAATGTGCAGCACTTCTCTCAGTGAACAATTCAAAAACAGCTGACATTTGACTTTTACAGTTTGTGAAATATATATAACAGTTTTTACACACAATGGTAATTTAAAGTACTTTACATAAATAAGAATAACAAATTGTATTTATTTTTTACAATTTATTTCCACTTCAGTGTTCACTCCTGCAGCTAAAGGAGCAAAAAAATAAATCTACACATTAAGCTGAAAAACACAAACTGACATTTGAAAAAAACAAACATGTTTTCCTCTTATAAACATGTCAATAACATTTTATTTTATATATTTTATATATAACACATCTGTTTCATAAATATATTAAATAAATATAATTACATTAATTTCTAATTTGAAGTTAGATGGGGAAGATTAATTAATATCACCATGTATGGAACTGTAATCATTTGTTATTTTTATTTATTTACTTTTTGTACACCTTTGTGATCTGTTTATCTAGTTGTAATTAGGTATGTTGTTATTGTTATGTTTGCTCAGTCCGCATATAGCGTGCTGAGGAGAGGTGGGGAAATTTACCAGTGAAATCATATCTCCTTATTGTGCTGCTTTCTGATCCATCCAGTCTGCGCTGACCTGACGCTTGAGTGACAATCAACCCACCATCAGCAACAGCACCAGTGGCCTGTCTCTTTATACACAACCCAGAGAGTCGAACACCGGTTACATGAAGAAGATACAATAACATATGTGGACTATTCAGCCTGCTTTGAAAACTCTTTAATTTTTTCAAAGTAAATGCTCCGTGCCCCGGACACTCATTTTGCTGTGTGTTTATTGACTGCCATTGGTTCTTTAGAATTTGGACATGAGGCAAGAGTTGCTTTCCAATGGGTCCTCGCCCGTGGGTTTAGGAGAAGCTCATTCCAATTACACTTTTTCGTTACTACCTCTTTATATGAACATGGTACTGTAACATGAGCATAGCATAGAGCAGTTCTGCCTGCATGTGGCATCTTACAGTTGGGCACCAGAATTGTTCACCAATGGGTCCTCGAACGTGGGTTTAGGACAAGCTCAATGTCTCAAGTCCGGGCCAGGTGGGGTTTTTCGTGTTGAGTCAAATTAAACATCAGGTCGCATGCTCTACTCCTGGTAGTATTCTTCCTGTGGTTTTCTTTGGGTGGGATACAGTGTAATTTTCCGTAGTTTCTGTGAAAACTTTAAAATCTATATACATTAAATAAATAAAAAATGAACAACTATGTACAATCTTATACATTATCTTAAACAGATTTAATTCCTGAATAAATGAATTCATTAAAAAATAAATATATAATATTAAAACATTCAATATAAAAGCTACATAACATATACACAACTCATTAAAAAGATAACTATATAATAAAAAAATAAGACAAAAATAAACAAATAAACATAAGCATAACTATATACAATAAATTAAAATTAAATAATAATTAAATAATTAAAATTTGTCCCTAAATTTTTGGTTCGGCCACTGGTTTGCCAGACAAGTGCCCCAAACAACGGCCATAACAACAAAACGAGGTTTTTGCACATTCACCCAACAGATTTCATTCCTGAATAAATTAATTCATTAAATAATAAATATATAATATTAAAAATGTTCAATATAAAAGCTACATAAAATATACACTACTCATTAAAAAGATAACCACATACAAAAACATAAGACAAAAATAAACAACTAAACATAACTATATACAATAAATTAAAAATAAATAATAATTAAATAATTAAAATTTGAGCCTAAATCCTTGATCGGCCGGGTTATCAGTCGTGACTCAAACAACGAGGTTTTTGCACATCCACCAAACAGATTTAATTCCTAAATAAATTAATTCATTAAAAAATAAATATATAATATTAAAAATGTTCAATATAAAAGCTACATAAAATATACACTACTAATTAAAAAGATAACTATATACAAAAATAAGACACAAAAATAAACTACTAAACATAACCATAACTATATACATTATTCTGTTCTGTAGTAGTGGTGGTGTGTACATTTAGCCACTATAAAGGTCAGAGCCAGTTGTGTCCGAGTACCGGTAGTGATCTGGTTTATTGTCTTGGGTTAAGTCTGAAGACACTATATGGTGTTTGTGAAGTACAGCTTGACCTTAAAATTTGGCGAGAAGTATCTGTTGGCTTTATCCTTATTTGCCTTGTCCAGATCGTTTAGAACAGGGTTTGAGACTAAACTGACAGTCTTCCACTGTGCTGTTATTTCATATTGTCAATAAACTTTATCAAAAGCTAACCTGTGTCATCAAGTTCTGTCTCAGTTCATTCATTTTATGCCTTTTAAACTAAACAAATAAGTAAACACAGGCCCATGCTCCCTTTATACATCTCACCAGAGGAGAACTGCTTCCCAGACTTAGATTATTTTGTCACTATATGACTCTAAGCCAGTCTACAGTAATAATATATATATACATAAATTTTATGTGAAAATAAAAAATAAATTGTATTTTAAAATAAGCCTATATTACACATATAAAGACTGTGAAGCACTAATAATATGATATAAAATGATGATAAATGATTATTATTATTATTAGAATGTATTTTTAAGTGTACTTTTCTCTGTTATTGTCTTTGCATTAAAGTAATATATATAGAAATAAAAACAACAGAGTATTTTCTGCAGCATTTCAGTAAGAATATGAAATAACAGCACAGTGGAAGACTATGTAGAATAAAAATAATATAAATTAAAAACAACACTAAAGAACAAAAACAAGTTGTTGCACAAAAAGTCAGTACAGCAGTGTTGTTGCATGTGTTGCATTGGAATGAAAAGTGTGTCTCTTTAATGAAATCATTTATTTTAGCATTGAAATGTTGTCTTTTTACATGACATTTAACATTCAAACACACACACTGACATTTAGAACAGGGTTTGAGACTAAACTGACAGTCTTCCACTGTGCTGTTATTTCATATTGTCAATAAACTTTATCAAAAGCTAACCTGTGTCATCAAGTTCTGTCTCAGTTCATTCATTTTATGCCTTTTAAACTAAACAAATAAGTAAACACAGGCCCAATCTCTGAGATATATTGACCGATCATTTAAACTATTTATGTCATTTTAAAATGTGCCATCCTTTAAAAGAAAAAAAATACTCTTCATTGTTTAAAACATATAAAACCTTTTTGGATAAGCAGCTCTTCAGTGCTCTGCTAGGAAGCCTTTTTCAGGCAGTTCCATGACCACAAATGTTGACAGACACACTGGCATCTTTTAAAAGACTACACTTTGTTCAGATGCAGACCTCTGTCCAAATAACAGCATATATTTTTCACATTATATGTTACTGCACTGTACAGGTAAACTGCTTCTGACTTTTGAATCTCTGGTGAAAGATTGAGTCTCAGTGGCCCTCCACACACACAGACACAAACCCCCGCACCTTGTCACCTTCAAACAAAAGAACAAAAGGGCCTCTGCTGCTGGATGCAGGTCATGTGACACTGAGGTCTCTGCTCATCTGCAGTCAAACTAAAACATAGTCAAATATCTACAGACATGTAACACAGTTGGGAGTGGATTCATAATTAGTTTGGGGAAAAATATTAAGTTTAAATGCATTAATATACAACAGGAGAGATCATCTGGATTAAAAAAGTCATCATGTCACATTTTGAATCATCATGTGATTAAGCTTGAACACAAACAAGGTTTCCAGCTTTCAATAAATGACATTTTTAACTACACTGCAAAAAACTGCTTTTCTTACTTAGATTTTTTGTCTTGTTTCTAGTCCAAATATCTAAAAATCCTTAAATCATAAAATTATTTTCTAGACAAGCAAAACAAATGATCTTTTTTTCAGAAATAATATGCCAAAATTAAGTGAGCTTTTCCCTAAAACAAGCAAAATAATCTGCCAATGGGGTAAGCAAAAACAAAATTATGTTAAAAAGAAAAACAAGTGTATTTTGCTTGTTTTAAGGGAAAAACTCACTTAATTTTACCATATTATTTCTGAAAACAACATAATATGTTTTGCTTGTCTAGAATTTTTTTTTTCATTTTAGAATTTTTAGATATTTGGAGTAGAAACAAGAGAAAAAAATCTAAGTAAGAAAAATTGTTTTGTTTTTTTGCAGTGTATAAAGTATAATTAAAACCATGTAAAAAATACAGTTATAGGACATTAATACAATAGTCCCCTTTCCCAAAAAGTGTGTCTCTTTAATGAAATCATTTATTTTAGCATTGAAATGTTGTCTTTTTACATGACATTTAACATTCAAACACACACACTGACATTTAGAACAGGGTTTGAGACTAAACTGACAGTCTTCCACTGTGCTGTTATTTCATATTGTCAATAAACTTTATCAAAAGCTAACCTGTGTCATCAAGTTCTGTCTCAGTTCATTCATTTTATGCCTTTTAAACTAAACAAATAAGTAAACACAGGCCCAATCTCTGAGATATATTGACCGATCATTTAAACTATTTATGTCATTTTAAAATGTGCCATCCTTTAAAAGAAAAAAAATACTCTTCATTGTTTAAAACATATAAAACCTTTTTGGATAAGCAGCTCTTCAGTGCTCTGCTAGGAAGCCTTTTTCAGGCAGTTCCATGACCACAAATGTTGACAGACACACTGGCATCTTTTAAAAGACTACACTTTGTTCAGATGCAGACCTCTGTCCAAATAACAGCATATATTTTTCACATTATATGTTACTGCACTGTACAGGTAAACTGCTTCTGACTTTTGAATCTCTGGTGAAAGATTGAGTCTCAGTGGCCCTCCACACACACAGACACAAACCCCCGCACCTTGTCACCTTCAAACAAAAGAACAAAAGGGCCTCTGCTGCTGGATGCAGGTCATGTGACACTGAGGTCTCTGCTCATCTGCAGTCACACTAAAACATAGTCAAATATCTACAGACATGTAACACACATGAGAGTGGATTCATACTTAGTTTGGGGAAAAATATTAAGTTTAAATGCATTAATGTCGAAAATGACAGGAGAAATCATCTGGATTATTTATAAAAAAGTCATCATGTCACATTTTGAATCATCATGTGATCAAGCTTGAACACAAACAAGGTTTCCAGCTTTCAATAAATGCTGTTTTTAACTATAGTAAAAGCCATGTAGAAAACTACAGTTCTAGAACATTTACACAATAGTCCCCTTTTCCTTCAAATCTCAAAAAAGTGTGTCTCTTTAATGAAATCATTTATTTTAGCATTGAAATGTTGTCTTTTTACATGACATTTAATATTCAAACACACACACTGACATTTAGAACAGGGTTTGAGACTAAACTGACAGTCTTCCACTGTGCTGTTATTTCATATTGTCAATAAACTTTATCAAAAGCTAACCTGTGTCATCAAGTTCTGTCTCAGTTCATTCATTTTATGCCTTTTAAACTAAACTAAAAAGTAAACACAGGCCCATGCTCCCTTTATACATCTCACCAGAGGAGAACTGCTTCCCAGACTTAGAATCTTTTGTGACTATATAACAATAACAACTTGTATTTATTTTTTTTACATTTTTTCCACTTCAGTGTTCACTCCTGCAGCTAAAGGAGCAAAAATAAAAAATAAAAAAACTACACACTGAGATGAAAAACACAAACTAACATTAGAAAAAAAAACACGTTTTACTCTTATTTTCCTTATGAACAAGTGAATGTTGGATTTTGTTTAATTTATAAAAAAATAAATTTCTACTTTCAGATGTTTGGTGAAAATTGGCTTATGACCCTGTTGAAATGTCGCTAATGTGCAGCACTTCTTAGCTGGGTGTCCGGTACCTCGGGGCCCGGAGCGTTTACTTTGAAAAAATTAGAGTGTTCAAAGCAGGCCGCCCAGCCGCCGCTGAATACCGCAGCTAGGAATAATGGAATAGGACTCCGGTTCTATTTTGTGGGTTTCTGGAACCCGGGGCCATGATTGAGAGGGACGGCCGGGGGCATTCGTATTGCGCCGCTAGAGGTGAAATTCTTGGACCGGCGCAAGACGGACGAAAGCGAAAGCATTTGCCAAGAATGTTTTCATTAATCAAGAACGAAAGTCGGAGGTTCGAAGACGATCAGATACCGTCGTAGTTCCGACCGTAAACGATGCCGACCCGCGATCCGGCCGCGTTATTCCCATGACCCGCCGGGCACCGTGCGGGAAACCACGAGTCTTTGGGTTCCGGGGGGAGTATGGTTGCAAAGCTGAAACTTAAAGGAATTGACGGAAGGGCACCACCAGGAGTGGAGCCTGCGGCTTAATTTGACTCAACACGGGAAACCTCACCCGGCCCGGACACGGAAAGGATTGACAGATTGATAGCTCTTTCTCGATTCTGTGGGTGGTGGTGCATGGCCGTTCTTAGTTGGTGGAGCGATTTGTCTGGTTCATTCCGATAACGAACGAGACTCCGGCATGCTAAATAGTTACGCGGCCCCGCGCGGTCGGCGTCCCAACTTCTTAGAGGGACAAGTGGCGTTCAGCCACGCGAGATGGAGCAATAACAGGTCTGTGATGCCCTTAGATGTCCGGGGCTGCACGCGCGCCACAATGGGCGGATCAACGTGTGCCTACCCTGCGCAGGCTCGGAAAATGGTGAACGTAGCGCAATATTTCTACTCCTGACGATGACCAATAAAGGTAAATTGACTTAAAATGTCAGCGCACCAGTATTCTTGCATTTGAGCCATCATCGCTATTTCAAAATAGCTTAAACCTCCCCAAAGTTATCAAAAAAATGCTACCATCAAACAGGCACTGTCAGCACATGCACACCAAAAAAATTGCCAAATTTGATTAAATATGCCCAACATGTATGTGTTTTTTTATTTTCATATTCTAAAGTGCCATAGTACTCAGAGACATGGACAGAAGCCACAACCTTTATCCATGTATCCAATATTTATACTCCTGATTATGACAAATGAATGTTGGATTTGGGTTAGAGTCACTGTTGGATCTCGGTTAGATGCATTTATTTTATTTTTTTTTTATTTTTTTGCCAATTTAACCTTTGACTTTAATGTTTCTGAATAAGATACAGTAACATATGTGGGCTCATTGGAAAGCTGAGAATCTGTGTTTTTTAATGCTGTTCGCTATTTCAAAATAGCTTAAATCTACACAAAGTTATCAAAAAAATGCTACCATCAAACAGGCACTGTCAGCACATGCACACCAAAAAAATTGCCAAATTTGATTAAATATGCCCAACATGTATGTGTTTTTTTATTTTCATATTCTAAAGTGCCATAGTACTCAGAGACATGGACAGAAGCCACAACCTTTATCCATGTATCCAATATTTATACTCCTGATTATGACAAATGAATGTTGGATTTGGGTTAGAGTCACTGTTGGATCTCGGTTAGATGCATTTATTTTATTTTTTTATTTATTTTTTTGCCAATTTAACCTTTGACTTTAATGTTTCTGAACAAGATACAGTAACATATGTGGGCTCATTGGAAAGCTGAGAATCTGTGTTTTTTAATGCTGTTCGCTATTTCAAAATAGCTTAAATCTACACAAAGTTATCAAAAAAATGCTACCATCAAACAGGCACTGTCAGCACATGCACACCAAAAAAATTGCCAAATTTGATTAAATATGCCCAACATGTATGTGTTTTTTTATTTTCATATTCTAAAGTGCCATAGTACTCAGAGACATGGACAGAAGCCACAACCTTTATCCATGTATCCAATATTTATACTCCTGATTATGACAAATGAATGTTGGATTTGGGTTAGAGTCACTGTTGGATCTCGGTTAGATGCATTTATTTTATTTTTTTTATTTTTTTGCCAATTTAACCTTTGACTGTAATGTTTCTGAACAAGATACAGTAACATATGTGGGCTCATTGGAAAGCTGAGAATCTGTGTTTTTTAATGCTGTTCGCTATTTCAAAATAGCTTAAATCTACACAAAGTTATCAAAAAAATGCTACCATCAAACAGGCACTGTCAGCACATGCACACCAAAAAAATTGCCAAATTTGATTAAATATGCCCAACATGTATGTGTTTTTTTATTTTCATATTCTAAAGTGCCATAGTACTCAGAGACATGGACAGAAGCCACAACCTTTATCCATGTATCCAATATTTATACTCCTGATTATGACAAATGAATGTTGGATTTGGGTTAGAGTCAATGTTGGATCTCGGTTAGATGCATTTGTTTTATTTTTTTATTTTTTTGCCAATTTAACCTTTGACTTTAATGTTTCTGAACAAGATACAGTAACATATGTGGGCTCATTGGAAAGCTGAGAATCTGTGTTTTTTAATGCTGTTCGCTATTTCAAAATAGCTTAAATCTACACAAAGTTATCAAAAAAATGCTACCATCAAACAGGCACTGTCAGCACATGCACACCAAAAAAATTGCCAAATTTGATTAAATATGCCCAACATGTATGTGTTTTTTTATTTTCATATTCTAAAGTGCCATAGTACTCAGAGACATGGACAGAAGCCACAACCTTTATCCATGTATCCAATATTTATACTCCTGATTATGACAAATGAATGTTGGATTTGGGTTAGAGTCACTGTTGGATCTCGGTTAGATGCATTTATTTTATTTTTTTTTTATTTTTTTGCCAATTTAACCTTTGACTTTAATGTTTCTGAACAAGATACAGTAACATATGTGGGCTCATTGGAAAGCTGAGAATCTGTGTTTTTTAATGCTGTTCGCTATTTCAAAATAGCTTAAATCTACACAAAAAAAATGCGATTTGACATTATCAGAAGTATAAATATTGGATACATGGATAAAGGTTTTGGCTTCTGTCCATGTCTCTGAGTACTATGGCACTTTAGAATATGAAAATAAAAAAACACATACATGTTGGGCATATTTAATCAAATTTGGCAATTTTTTTGGTGTGCATGTGCTGACAGTGCCTGTTTGATGGTAGCATTTTTTTGATAACTTTGTGTAGATTTAAGCTATTTTGAAATAGCGAACAGCATTAAAAACACAGATTCTCAGCTTTCCAATGAGCCCACATATGTTACTGTATCTTGTTCAGAAACATTACAGTCAAAGGTTAAATTGGCAAAAAAATAAAAAATAAATAAAATAAATGCATCTAACCGAGATCCAACAGTGACTCTAACCCAAATCCAACATTCATTTGTCATAATCAGGAGTATAAATATTGGATACATGGATAAAGGTTGTGGCTTCTGTCCATGTCTCTGAGTACTATGGCACTTTAGAATATGAAAATAAAAAAACACATACATGTTGGGCATATTTAATCAAATTTGGCAATTTTTTTGGTGTGCATGTGCTGACAGTGCCTGTTTGATGGTAGCATTTTTTTGATAACTTCGTGTAGATTTAAGCTATTTTGAAATAGCGAACAGCATTAAAAAACACAGATTCTCAGCTTTCCAATGAGCCCACATATGTTACTGTATCTTGTTCAGAAACATTAAAGTCAAAGGTTAAATTGGCAAAAAAATAAAAAAATAAATAAATAAATGCATCTAACCGAGATCCAACAGTGACTCTAACCCAAATCCAACATTCATTTGTCATAATCAGGAGTATAAATATTGGATACATGGATAAAGGTTGTGGCTTCTGTCCATGTCTCTGAGTACTATGGCACTTTAGAATATGAAAATAAAAAAACACATACATGTTGGGCATATTTAATCAAGTTTGGCAATTTTTTTGGTGTGCATGTGCTGACAGTGCATTATTGGACAGTAGCAAAAAATTAATAACTCTGGCACCTTTTAGGCTACAATAGAATAATTTACATCACTGTAAAGCATTTTCCCTGAGCTTTCCAAATATGTAAAGCATTCAGCTGTATCTTGTTCCTGTGGTTTGCAAACCCCAATCAAATTGGGTCAGTTTTCAGTGATTTACCGACAATGCAATATTGGACAGTAGTAAAAAATTAATAACTCTGGCCCCTTTTATGATACAATATAATAATTTACATCACTGTAAAGCATTTTCCCTGAGCTTTCCAAAGATGTAAAGCATTCAGCAGTATCTTGTTCCTGTGCTTTGCAAACCCCAATCAAATTGGGTCAGTTTTCAGTGATTTACAGAGGGTGGATTGTTTTGAAAATGCAATATTGGACAGTAGTAAAAAATTAATAACTTTGGCCCCTTTTATGATACAAAAGAATAATTTACATCACTGTAAAGCATTTTCCCTAAGCTTTCCAAAGATGTAAAGCATTCAGCAGTATCTTGTTCCTGTGGTTTGTAAACCCCAATCAAATTGGGTCAGTTTTCAGTGATTTACCGACAATGCAATATTGGACAGTAGTAAAAAATTAATAACTCTGGCCCCTTTTATGATACAATAGCATAATTTACATCACTGTAAAGCATTTTCCCTGAGCTTTCCAAAGATGTAAAGCATTCAGCAGTATCTTGTTCCTGTGGTTTGTAAACCCCAATCAAATTGGGTCAGTTTTCAGTGATTTACCGACAATGCAATATTGGACAGTAGTAAAAAAATTAATAACTCTGCCCCTTTTATGATACAATAGCATAATTTACATCACTGTAAAGCATTTTCCCTGAGCTTTCCAAAGATGTAAAGCATTCAGCAGTATCTTGTTCCTGTGGTTTGCAAACCCCAATCAAATTGGGTCAGTTTTCAGTGATTTACAGAGGGTGGATTGTTTTGAAAATGCAATATTGGACAGTAGTAAAAAATTAATAACTCTGGCCCCTTTTATGATACAAAAGAATAATTTACATCACTGTAAAGCATTTTCCCTGAGCTTTCCAAAGATGTAAAGCATTCAGCAGTATCTTGTTCCTGTGGTTTGCAAACCCCAATCAAATTGGGTCAGTTTTCAGTGATTTACAGAGGGTGGATTGTTTTGAAAATGCAATATTGGACAGTAGTAAAAAATTAATAACTTTGGCCCCTTTTATGCTACAATAGAATAATTTACATCACTGTAAAGCATTTCCCCTGAGCTTTCCAAATATGTAAAGCATTCAGCTGTATCTTGTTCCTGTGGTTTGCAAACCCCAATCAAATTGGGTCAGTTTTCAGTGATTTACCGACAATGCAATATTGGACAGTAGTAAAAAATTAATAACTCTGGCCCCTTTTATGATACAATAGAATAATTTACATCACTGTAAAGCATTTTCCCTGAGCTTTCCAAAGATGTAAAGCATTCAGCAGTATCTTGTTCCTGTGGTTTGCAAACCCCAATCAAATTGGGTCAGTTTTCAGTGATTTACAGAGGGTGGATTGTTTTGAAAATGCAATATTGGACAGTAGTAAAAAATTAATAACTTTGGCCCCTTTTATGCTACAATAGAATAATTTACATCACTGTAAAGCATTTTCCCTGAGCTTTCCAAAGATGTAAAGCATTCAGCAGTATCTTGTTCCTGTGGTTTGCAAACCCCAATCAAATTGGGTCAGTTTTCAGTGATTTACAGAGGGTGGATTGTTTTGAAAATGCAATATTGGACAGTAGTAAAAAATTAATAACTCTGGCCCCTTTTATGCTACAATAGAATAATTTACATCACTGTAAAGCATTTTCCCTGAGCTTTCCAAAGATGTAAAGCATTCAGCAGTATCTTGTTCCTGTGGTTTGCTAAACCCCAATCAAATTGGGTCAGTTTTCAGTGATTTACAGAGGGGGTGATTGTTTTGAAAATGCAATATTGGACAGTAGTAAAAAATTAATAACTTTGGCCCCTTTTATGATACAATAGAATAATTTACATCACTGTAAAGCATTTTCCCCTGAGCTTTCCAAAGATTGTAAAGCATTCAGCAGTATCTTGTTCCTGTGGTTTGTAAACCCCAATCAAATTGGGTCAGTTTTCAGTGATTTACAGAGGGTGGATTGTTTTGAAAATGCAATATTGGACAGTAGTAAAAAATTAATAACTCTGGCCCCTTTTATGATACAATAGAATAATTTACATCACTGTAAAGCATTTCCCTGAGCTTTCCAAAGATGTAAAGCATTCAGCAGTATCTTGTTCCTGTGGTTTGTAAACCCCAATCAAATTGGGTCAGTTTTCAGTGATTTACCGACAATGCAATATTGGACAGTAGTAAAAAATTAATAACTTTGGCCACTTTTATGCTACAATAGAATAATTTACATCACTGTAAAGCATTTCTCCCTGAGCTTTCCAAAGATGTAAAGCATTCAGCAGTATCTTGTTCCTGTGGTTTGTAAACCCCAATCAAATTGGGTCAGTTTTCAGTGATTTACAGAGGGTGGATTGTTTTGAAAATGCAATATTGGACAGTAGTAAAAAATTAATAACTCTGGCCCCTTTTATGATACAATAGAATAATTTACATCACTGTAAAGCATTTTCCCTGAGCTTTCCAAAGATGTAAAGCATTCAGCAGTATCTTGTTCCTGTGGTTTGCAAACCCCAATCAAATTGGGTCAGTTTTCAGTGATTTACAGAGGGTGGATTGTTTTGAAAATGCAATATTGGACAGTAGTAAAAAATTAATAACTTTGGCCCCTTTTATGCTACAATAGAATAATTTACATCACTGTAAAGCATTTCCCTGAGCTTTCCAAATATGTAAAGCATTCAGCAGTATCTTGTTCCTGTGGTTTGCAAACCCCAATCAAATTGGGTCAGTTTTCAGTGATTTACCGACAATGCAATATTGGACAGTAGTAAAAAATTAATAACTCTGGCCCCTTTTATGATACAATATAATAATTTACATCACTGTAAAGCATTCTCCCTGAGCTTTCCAAAGATGTAAAGCATTCAGCAGTATCTTGTTCCTGTGGTTTGCAAACCCCAATCAAATTGGGTCAGTTTTTCAGTGATTTACAGAGGGTGGATTGTTTTTGAAAATGCAATATTGGACAGTAGTAAAAAATTAATAACTCTGGCCCCTTTTATGATACAATAGAATAATTTACATCACTGTAAAGCATTTCCCTGAGCTTTCCAAAGATGTAAAGCATTCAGCAGTATCTTGTTCCTGTGGTTTGCAAACCCCAATCAAATTGGGTCAGTTTTCAGTGATTTACAGAGGGTGGATTGTTTTGAAAATGCAATATTGGACAGTAGTAAAAAATTAATAACTTTGGCCCCTTTATGCTACAATAGAATAATTTACATCACTGTAAAGCATTTTCCTAGCTTTCCAAATGTAAAGCATTCAGCTGTACTTGTTCCTGTGGTTTGCAAACCATCAAATTGGGTCAGTTTTCAGTGATTTACAGAATGCAATATTGGACAGTAGCAAAAAATTAATAACTCTGGCCCTTTTATGATACAATAAATAATTTACATCACTGTAAAGCATTTCCCCTAAGCTTTCCAAATATGTAAAGCATTTAGCTGTATCTTGTTCCTGTGGTTTGCAAATTACCATCAATTGGGTCAGTTTTCAGTGATTTACAGGTACGGAAAGTGCAATATTGGACAGTAGCAAAAAATTAATAACTCTGGCACCTTTTATGATACAATAAAGTAATTTACATCACTGTAAAGCATTTCCCCTAAGCTTTCCAAATATGTAAAGCATTTAGCTGTACCTGTTCCTGTAATTTGCAAATTACCATCAAATTGGGTCAGTTTTCAGTGATTTACAGGGTACGGAAAGTGCAATATTGGACAGTAGCAAAAAATTAATAACTCTGGCACCTTTATGATACATAAAGTAATTTACATCACTGTAAAGCATTTCCCCTAAGCTTTCCAAATATGTAAAGCATTTAGCTGTACCTTGTTCCTGTGGTTTGCAAATTACCATCAAATTGGGTCAGTTTTCAGTGATTTACCCGAGGAAGTGCAATATTGGACAGTAGCAAAAATTAATAACTCTGGCCCTCCTTTTATGATACAATAAAGTAATTTACATCACTGTAAAGCATTTTCCCCTCAGCTTCCAAATATGTAAAGCATTTAGGCCTGTATCTTGTTCCTGTGGTTTGCAAATTTACCATCAAATTGGGTCAGTTTTCAGTGATTTACAGGGCAGTGCAACTATTGGACAGTAGCAAAAAATTAATCAACTCTGGCACCTTTTATGATACAATAAAGTAATTTACATCACTGTAAAGCATTTCCCCTAAGCTTTCCCTAAATATGTAAAAGCATTTAGCTGTTAACTTGTTCCTGTAATTTGCAAATTACCATCAAATTGGGTCAGTTTTTCAGTGATTTACAGGGACGTGCAATATTGGACAGTAGCAAAAAATTAATAACTCTGGCCCCTTTTATGATACAATAAAGTAATTTACATCACTGTAAAGCATTTCCCCTAAGCTTTCCAAATATGTAAAGCATTTAGCTGTACCTTGTTCCTGTAATTTGCAAATTACCATCAAATTGGGTCAGTTTTCAGTGATTTACAGGGAGTGCAATATTGGACAGTAGCAAAAAATTAATAACTCTGGCACCTTTTATGATACAATAAAGTAATTTACATCACTGTAAAGCATTTCCCCTAAGCTTTCCAAATATGTAAAGCATTTAGCTGTACCTTGTTCCTGTAACTTTGCAAATTACCATCAAATTGGGTCAGTTTTCAGTGATTTACAGGTGCGGAAGTGCAATATTGGACAGTAGCAAAAAATTAATAACTCTGGCACCTTTTATGATACAATAAAGTAATTTACATCACTGTAAAGCATTTCCCCTAAGCTTTCCAAATATGTAAAGCATTTAGCTGTACCTTGTTCCTGTAACTTGCAAATTACCATCAAATTGGGTCAGTTTTCAGTGATTTACAGGGTACGGAAAGTGCAATATTGGACAGTAGCAAAAAATTAATAACTCTGGCACCTTTTATGATACAATAAAGTAATTTACATCACTGTAAAGCATTTCCCCTAGCTTTCCAAATATGTAAAGCATTTAGCTGTACCTTGTTCCTGTAACTTGCAATTACCATCAAATTGGGTCAGTTTTCAGTGATTTACAGGGAGTGCAATATTGGACAGTAGCAAAAAATTAATAACTCTGGCACCTTTTATGATACAATAAAGTAATTTACATCACTGTAAAGCATTTCCCCTAAGCTTTCCAAATATGTAAAGCATTTAGCTGTACCTTGTTCCTGTAACTTGCAAATTACCATCAAATTGGGTCAGTTTTCAGTGATTTACAGGAGTAGGAAAGTGCAATATTGGACAGTAGCAAAAAATTAATAACTCTGGCACCTTTTATGATACAATAAAGTAATTTACATCACTGTAAAGCATTTCCCCTAAGCTTTCCGAAAATGTAAAGCATTTAGCTGTACCTTGTTCCTGTAATTTGCAAATTACCATCAAATTGGGTCAGTTTTCAGTGATTTACAGGGTACGGAAAGTGCAATATTGGACAGTAGCAAAAAAATTAATAACTCTGGCACCTTTTATGATACAATAAAGTAATTTACATCACTGTAAAGCATTTCCCCTAAGCTTTCCAAATATGTAAAGCATTTAGCTGTACCTTGTTCCTGTAACTTGCAAATTACCATCAAATTGGGTCAGTTTTCAGTGATTTACAGGGAGTGCAATATTGGACAGTAGCAAAAAATTAATAACTCTGGCACCTTTTATGATACAATAAAGTAATTTACATCACTGTAAAGCATTTCCCCTAAGCTTTCCAAATATGTAAAGCATTTAGCTGTATCTTGTTCCTGTAATTTGCAAATTACCATCAAATTGGGTCAGTTTTCAGTGATTTACAGGGTACGGAAAGTGCAATATTGGACAGTAGCAAAAAATTAATAACTCTGGCACCTTTTATGATACAATAAAGTAATTTACATCACTGTAAAGCATTTTCCCCTAAGCTTCCAAATATGTAAAGCATTTAGCTGTACCTTGTTCCGTGTAATTTGCAAATATACCATCAAATTGGGTCAGTTTTCAGTGATTTACAGGGAGTGCAATATTGTACAGTAGCAAAAAATTAATAACTCTGGCACCTTTTATGATACAATAAAGTAATTTACATCACTGTAAAGCATTTTCCCTAAGCTTTCAAATATGTAAAGCATTTAGCTGTACCTTGTTCCTGTAATTTGCAAATTACCATCAAATTGGGTCAGTTTTCAGTGATTTACAGGGAGTGCAATATTGGACAGTAGCAAAAAATTAATAACTCTGGCCCCTTTTATGATACAATAAAGTAATTTACATCACTGTAAGCATTTCCCCTAAGCTTTCCAAATATGTTAAAGGCATTTAGCTGTATCTTGTTCCTGTATTTGCAAATTACCATCAAATTGGGTCAGTTTTCAGTGATTTACAGGGTACGGAAAGTGCCAATATTGGACAGTAGCAAAAAATTAATAACTCTGGCACCTTTTATGATACAATAAAGTAATTTTACATCACTGTAAAGCATTTTCCCCTAAGCTTTCCAAATATGTAAAGCATTTAGCCTGTATACTTGTTCCTGTAAGTTTGCAAACTTACCATCAAATTGGGTCAGTTTTCAGTGATTTACAGGGGAAGTGCAATATTGGACAGTAGCAAAAAATTAATAACTCTGGCACCTTTTATGATACAATAAAGTAATTTACATCACTGTAAAGCATTTTCCCCTAAGCTTTCCCAAATATGTAAAGCATTTAGCTGTATCCTTGTTCCGTGGTTTGCAAATTACCAATTCAAATTGGAGTCAGTTTTCAGTGATTTACAGGGTACGGAAAGTGCAATATTGTACAGTAGCAAAAAATTAATAACTCTGGCACCTTTTATGATACAATAAAGTAATTTACATCACTGTAAAGCATTTTCCCCTAAGCTTTCCAAATACTGTAAAGCATTTAGCTGTACCTTGTTCCTGTAGGTTTGCAAATTACCATCAAATTGGGTCAGTTTTCAGTGATTTACAGGGAGTGCAATTATGTACAGTAGCAAAAATTAATAACTCTGGCATCCTTTTATGATACAATAAAGTAATTTACATCACTGTAAAGCATTTCCCCTAAGCTTTCCGAAAATGTAAAGCATTTAGCTGTACCTTGTTCCTGTAATTTGCAAATTACCATCAAATTGGGTCAGTTTTCAGTGATTTACAGGGTACGGAAAGTGCAATATTGTACAGTAGCAAAAATTAATAACTCTGGCCCCTTTATGATACAATAAAGTAATTTACATCACTGTAAAGCATTCCCCTAAGCTTTCCAAATATGTAAAGCATTTAGCTGTATCCTTGTTCCTGTAATTTGCAAATTACCATCAAATTGGGTCAGTTTTCAGTGATTTACAGGGAGTGCATATTGGACAGTAGTAAAAAATTAATAACTCTGGCCCCTTTTATGATACAATAAGTAATTTACATCACTGTAAAGGCATTTTCCCCTAAGCTTTCCAAATATGTAAAGCATTTAGCTGTATCTGTTCCTGTAATTTGCAAATTACCATCAATTGGGTCAGTTTTCAGTGATTAAGGTACAGGGAGTGCAATATTGTACAGTAGCAAAAAATTAATAACTCTGGCACTCCTTTTTATGATACAATAAAATAATTTACATCACTGTAAAGCATTTCCCCTAAGCTTTCCAAATATGTAAAGCATTTAGCTGTATCTTGTTCCTGTAATTTGCAAATTACCATCAATTTGGTCAGTTTTCAGTGATTTACAGGGAGTGCAATATTTGACAGTAGCAAAAAATTCATAACTCTGGCACCTTTATGATACAATAAAGTAATTTACATCACTGTAAAGCATTTCCCCTAAGCTTTCCAAATATGTAAAGCATTTAGCTGTATCTTGTTCCTGTAATTTGCAAATTACCATCAAAATTGGGTCAGTTTTCAGTGATTTACAGGGTGCGGAAGTGCAATATTGGACAGTAGCAAAAAATTAATAACTCTGGCACCTTTTATGATACAATAAAGTAATTTACATCACTGTAAAGCATTTCCCCTAAGCTTTCCAAATATGTAAAGCATTTAGCTGTACCTTGTTCCTGTAATTTGCAAATTACCATCAAATTGGGTCAGTTTTCAGTGATTTACAGGGTACGGAAAGTGCAATATTGGACAGTAGCAAAAATTAATAACTCTGGCACCTTTTATGATACAATAAAGTAATTTACATCACTGTAAAGCATTTTCCCCTAAGCTTTCCAAATATGTAAAGCATTTAGCTGTATCTTGTTTCCTGTATTTGCAAATTACCATCAATTGGGTCAGTTTTCAGTGATTTACAGGGTACGGAAAGTGCAATATTGGACAGTAGCAAAAAATTAATAACTCTGGCACCTTTTATGATACAATAAAGTAATTTACATCACTGTAAAGCATTTCCCTAAGCTTTCCAAATATGTAAAGCATTTAGCTGTATCTTGTTCCTGTGGTTTGCAAATTACCAATCAAATTGGGTCAGTTTTCAGTGATTTACAGGGAGTGCAATATTGGACAGTAGCAAAAAATTAATTACTCTGGCACCTTTTATGATACAATAAAGTAATTTACATCACTGTAAAAGCATTTCCCTAAGCTTTCCAAATATGTAAAGCATTTAGCTGTATCCTTGTTCCTGTAATTTGCAAATTACCATCAAATTGGGTCAGTTTTCAGTGATTTACAGGGTACGGAAAGTGCAATATTGGACAGTAGCAAAAAATTAATAACTCTGGCACCTTTTATGATACAATAAAGTAATTTACATCACTGTAAAGCATTTCCCCTAAGCTTTCCAAATATGTAAAGCATTTAGCTGTATCTTGTTCCTGTAATTTGCAAATTACCATCAAATTGGGGTCAGTTTTCAGTGATTTACAGGGAGTGCAATATTGGACAGTAGCAAAAAATTAATAACTCTGGCACCTTTTATGATACAATAAAGTAATTTACATCACTGTAAAGCATTTTCCCTAAGCTTTCCAAATATGTAAAGCATTTAGCTGTACCTTGTTCCTGTAATTTGCAAATGACCATCAAATTGGGTCAGTTTTCAGTGATTTACAGGGTACGGAAAGTGCAATATTGTACAGTAGCAAAAAATTAATAACTCTGGCACCTTTTATGATACAATAAAGTAATTTACATCACTGTAAAGCATTTCCCCTAAGCTTTCCAAATATGTAAAACAATTTAGCTGTAACTTGTTCCTGTAATTTGCAAATTACCATCAAATTGGGTCAGTTTTCAGTGATTTACAGGGGAGTGCAATATTGGACAGTAGCAAAAAATTAATAACTCTGGCACCTTTTATGATACAATAAAGTAATTTACATCACTGTAAAGCATTTTCCCCTAAGCTTTCCAAATATGTAAAGCATTTAGCTGTACCTTGTTCCTGTAATTTGCAAATTACCATCAAATTGGGTCAGTTTTCAGTGATTTACAGGGTACGGAAGTGCAATATTGGACAGTAGCAAAAAATTAATAACTCTGGCACCTTTTATGATACAATAAAGTAATTTACATCACTGTAAAGCATTTCCCCTAAGCTTTCCAAATATGTAAAGCATTTAGCTGTATCTTGTTCCTGTAATTTGCAAATTACCATCAAATTGGGTCAGTTTTCAGTGATTTACAGGGAGTGCAATATTGGACAGTAGCAAAAAATTAATAACTCTGGCACCTTTTATGATACAATAAAGTAATTTACATCACTGTAAAGCATTTCCCCTAAGCTTTCCAAATATGTAAAGCATTTAGCTGTACCTTGTTCCTGTAATTTGCAAATTACCATCAAATTGGGTCAGTTTTTCAGTGATTTACCAGGACGGAAGTGCAATATTGGACAGTAGCAAAAAATTAATAACTCTGGCACCTTTTATGATACAATAAAGTAATTTACATCACTGTAAAGCATTTCCCCTAAGCTTTCCAAATATGTAAAGCATTTAGCTGTACCTTGTTTCTTGTAATTTGCAAATTACCATCAAATTGGGTCAGTTTTTCAGTGATTTACAGGGTTGACGGAAAGTGCAATATGTGACAGTAGCAAAAAATTAATAACTCTGGCACCTTTTATGATACAATAAAGTAATTTACATCACTGTAAAGCATTTCCCCTAAGCTTTCCAATATGTAAAGCATTTAGCTGTATCTTGTTCCGTGTAACTTGCAATTACCATCAAATTGGGTTCAGTTTTCAGTGATTTACAGGGAGTGCAATATTGTACAGTAGCAAAAAATTAATAACTCTGGCACCTTTTATGATACAATAAAGTAATTTACATCACTGTAAAGCATTTCCCCTAAGCTTTCCAAATATGTAAAGCATTTAGCTGTACCTTGTTCCTGTGGTTTGCAAATTACCATCAAATTGGGTCAGTTTTCAGTGATTTACAGGGAGTGCAATATTGGACAGTAGCAAAAAATTAATAACTCTGGCACCTTTTATGATACAATAAAGTAATTTACATCACTGTAAAGCATTTCCCCTAAGCTTTCCAAATATGTAAAGCATTTAGCTGTACCTTGTTCCTGTAACTTGCAAATTACCATCAAATTGGGTCAGTTTTCAGTGATTTACAGGTACGAAAGTGCAATATTGTACAGTAGCAAAAAATTAATAACTCTGGCACCTTTTATGATACAATAAAGTAATTTACATCACTGTAAGCATTTCCCCTAAGCTTTCCAAATATGTAAAGCATTTAGCTGTATCTTGTTCCTGTAATTGCAAATTACCATCAAATTGGGTCAGTTTTCAGTGATTTACAGGGAGTGCAATATTGTACAGTAGCAAAAATTAATAACTCTGGCACCTTTTATGATACAATAAAGTAATTTACATCACTGTAAAGCATTTCCCCTAAGCTTTCCAAATATGTAAAGCATTTAGCTGTACCTTGTTCCTGTAATTTGCAAATGACCATCAAATTGGGTCAGTTTTCAGTGATTTACAGGGTACGGAAAGTGCAATATTGGACAGTAGCAAAAAATAATAACTCTGGCACCTTTTATGATACAATAAAGTAATTTACATCACTGTAAAGCATTTCCCCTAAGCTTCCAAATATGTAAAGCATTTAGCTGTACTTGTTCCTGTAATTTGCAAATTACCATCAAATTGGGTCAGTTTTCAGTGATTTACAGGGTACGGAAAGTGCAATATTGTACAGTAGCAAAAAATTAATAACTCTGGCACCTTTTATGATACAATAAAGTAATTTACATCACTGTAAAGCATTTCCCCTAAGCTTTCCAAATAGTTAAAGCATTAGCTGTAACTTGTTCCTGTAATTGCAAATTACCATCAAATTGGGTCAGTTTTCAGTGATTTACAGGGTACGGAAAGTGCAATATTGGACAGTAGCAAAAATTATAACTCTGGGCACCTTTTATGATACAATAAAGTAATTTACATCACTGTAAAGCATTTCCCCTAAGCTTTCCAAATATGTAAAGCATTTAGCTGGATCTTGTTCCTGTAACTTTGCAAATTACCATCAAATTGGGGTCAGTTTTCAGTGATTTACAGGGAGTGCAATATTGTACAGTAGCAAAAAATTAATAACTCTGGCACCTTTATGATACAATAAAGTAATTTACATCACTGTAAAGCATTTCCCTAAGCTTTCCAAATATTAAAGCATTTAGCTGTAATCTTGTTCCTGTAATTTGCAAATTACCATCAAATTGGGGTCAGTTTTCAGTGATTTACAGGGTAGCGGAAAGTGCAATATTGGACAGTAGCAAAAAATTAATAACTCTGGCACCTTTATGATACAATAAAGTAATTTACATCACTGGTAAAGCATTTCCCCTAAGCTTTCCAAATATGAAAGCATTTAGCTGTATCTTTTCCTGTAATTTTGCAAATTACCATCAAATTGGGTCAGTTTTCAGTGATTTACAGGAGTGCAATATTGGACAGTAGCAAAAAATTAATACTCTGCACCTTTTATGATACAATAAAGTAATTTACATCACTGTAAAGCATTTCCCCTAAGCTTTCCAAATATGTAAAGCATTTAGCTGTATCTTGTTCCTGTAATTTGCAAATTACCATCAAATTGGGTCAGGTTTTCAGTGATTTACAGGGTGCGGAAAGTGCAATATTGGACAGTAGCAAAAAATTAATAACTCTCTGGCACCTTTATTGATACATAAAGTAATTTACATCACTGTAAAGCATTTCCCCTAAGCTTTCCAATATGTAAGCATTTAGCTGTACCTTGTTCCTGTAATTTGCAAATTACCATCAAATTGGGTCAGTTTTCAGTGATTTACAGGGTGCGGAAAGTGCAATATTGGACAAGTAGCAAAAAGTAATAACTCTGGCACCTTTTATGATACAATAAAGTAATTTACATCACTGTAAAGCATTTTCCCTAAGCTTTCCAAATATGTAAAGCATTTAGCTGTACTCTTGTTCCTGTGAGTTTGCAAATTACCATCAAATTGGGTCAGTTTTCAGTGATTTACAGGGTACGGAAAGTGCAATATTGGACAGTAGCAAAAATTAATAACTCTGGCACCTTTATGATACAATAAAGTAATTTACATCACTGTAAAGCATTTTCCCCTAAGCTTTCCAAATATGTAAAGCATTTAGCTGTATCTTGTTCCTGTGGTTTGCAAATTACCATCAAATTGGGTCAGTTTTCAGTGATTTACAGGGAGTGCAATATTGGACAGTAGCAAAAAAATTAATAACTCTGGCACCTTTTATGATACAATAAAGTAATTTACATCACTGTAAAGCATTTTCCCTAAGCTTTCCAAATATGTAAAGCATTTAGCTGTATCCTTGTTCCTGTAATTTGCAAATACCAATCAAATTGGGTCAGTTTTCAGTGATTTACAGGGTACGGAAAGTGCAATATTGTACAGTAGCAAAAAAATTAATAACTCTGGCACCTTTTATGATACAATAAAGTAATTTACATCACTGTTAAAGCATTTCCCCTAAGCTTTCAAATATGTAAAGCATTTAGCTGTATCTTGTTCCTGTACTTGCAAATTACCATCAAATTGGGGTCAGTTTCAGTGATTACAGGGAGTGCAATATTGGACAGTAGCAAAAAATTAATAACTCTGGCACCTTTTATGATACAATAAAGTAATTTACATCACTGTAAAGCATTTCCCCTAAGCTTTCCAAATATGTAAAGCATTTAGCTGTAACTGTTCCTGTAATTTGCCAAATTACCATCAAATTGGGTCAGTTTTCAGTGATTTACAGGGTACGGAAAGTGCAATATTGGACAGTAGCAAAAAATTAATAACTCTGGCACCTTTTATGATACAATAAAGTAATTTACATCACTGTAAAGCATTTCCCCTAAGCTTTCCAAATATGTAAAAGCATTTAGCTGTATCTTGTTCCTGTAATTTGCAAATTACCATCAAATTGGGTCAGTTTCAGTGATTTACAGGGAGTGCAATATTGGACAGTAGCAAAAAATTAATAACTCTGGCACCTTTTATGATACAATAAAGTAATTTACATCACTGTAAAGCATTTTCCCCTAAGCCTTTCCAAATATGTAAA
Source organism: Danio kyathit (assembly GCA_903798195.1). Taxonomy (NCBI): domain Eukaryota; kingdom Metazoa; phylum Chordata; class Actinopteri; order Cypriniformes; family Danionidae; genus Danio; species Danio kyathit. The sequence goes on from CAIGQS010000020.1 coordinate 141,049, forward strand.
GCATTTAGCTGTATCTTGTTCCTGTAATTTGACAAATTACCATCAAATTGGGTCAGTTTTCAGTGATTTACAGGGTACGGAAGTGCAATATTGTACAGTAGCAAAAAATTAATAACTCTGGCACCTTTTATGATACAATAAAGTAATTTACATCACTGTAAAGCATTTCCCCTAAGCTTTCCAAATATGTAAAGCATTTAGCTGTATCTTGTTCCTGTAACTTGCAAATTACCATCAAATTGGGTCAGTTTTCAGTGATTTACAGGGAGTGCAATATTGGACAGTAGCAAAAAATTAATAACTCTGGCACCTTTTATGATACAATAAAGTAATTTACATCACTGTAAAGCATTTCCCCTAAGCTTTCAAATATGTAAAGCATTTAGCTGTACCTTGTTCCTGTACTTTGCAAATTACCATCAATTGGGTCAGTTTTCAGTGATTTACAGGGTACGGAAAGTGCAATATTGGACAGTAGCAAAAAATTAATAACTCTGCACCTTTTATGATACAATAAAGTAATTTACATCACTGTAAAGCATTTCCCCTAAGCTTCCAAATATGTAAAGCATTAGCTGTACTTGTTCCTGTGTTTGCAAATTACCATCAAATTGGGTCAGTTTTCAGTGATTTACAGGGGTACGGAACGTGCAATATTGGACAGTAGTCAAAAAATTAATAACTCTGGCACCTTTTATGATACAATAAAGTAATTTACATCACTGTAAAGCATTTCCCCTAAGCTTTCCAAATATGTAAAGCATTTAGCTGTACCTTGTTCCTGTAACTTGGCAAATTACCATCAATTGGGTCAGTTTTCAGTGATTTACAGGGTACGGAAAGTGCAATATTGTACAGTAGCAAAAATTAATAACTCTGGCACCTTTTATGATACAATAAAGTAATTTACATCACTGTAAAGCATTTCCCCTACGCTTTCCAAAATGTAAAGCATTTAGCTGTATCTTCTTCCTGTGGTTTGCAAAATTACCATCAAATTTGGTCAGTTTTCAGTGATTACAGGGAGTGCACAATATTGGACCAGTAGACAAAAAATTAATAACTCTGGCACCTTTTATGATACAATAAAGTAATTTACATCAATGCTAAAGCATTTCCCCTAAGCTTTCCAAATATGTAAAGCATATTTAGCTGTATCTGTTCCGATAATTTGCAAATTACCATCAAATTGGGTCAGTTTTCAGTGATTTACAGGAGGTGCAATATTGGACAGTAGCCAAAAAATTAATAACTCTGGCACCCCTTTATGATACAATTAAAGTAATTTACATCACTGTAAAGCATTTTCCCCTAAGCTTTCCAAATCATGTAAAGCATTTTAGCTGTACCTTGTTCCTGTAATTTGCAAATTACCATCAAATTGGGTCAGTTTTCAGTGATTTACAGGTACGGAAGTGCAATATTGTACAGTAGCAAAAAATAATAACTCTGGCCACCTTTATGATACAATAAAGTAATTTACATCACTGTAAAGCATTTCCCCTAAGCTCTTTCCGAAAATGTAAAGCATTTTAGCTGTATCTTGTCTCCTGTAACTTGCAAATACCATCAATTGGGTCAGTTTTCAGTGATTTACAGGAGTGCGTGCAATATTGGACAGTAGCAAACAAATTAATAACTCTGGCCCCTTTTATGATACAATAAAGTAATTTACATCACTGTAAAGCATTTCCCCTAAGCTTTCCAAATATGTAAAGCATTTAGCTGCTAACTTGTTCCTGTAATTGCAAATTACCATCAAATTGGGTCAGTTTTCAGTGATTTACAGGGAGTGCAATATGGGACAGTAGCAAAAAATTAATAACTCTGGCACCTTTTATGATACAATAAAGTAATTTACATCACTGTAAAGCATTTCCCCTAAGCTTTCCAAATATGTAAAGCATTTAGCTTGTATACTTGTTCCTGTAACTTGCAAATTACCATCAAATTGGGTCAGTTTTCAGTGATTTTACAGGGAGTGCAATATTGGACAGTAGCAAAAATTAATAACCTCTGGCACCCTTTATGATACAATAAAGTAATTTACATCACTGTATAAGCATTTTCCCCTACGCTTCCCAATATGTAAAGCATTTAGCTGTAACTTGTTCCTGTAATTGCAAATTACCATCAAATTGGGTCAGTTTTCAGTGATTTACAGGGTGACGGAAGTGCAAATATGACAGTAGCAAAAATTTATAACTCTGGCCCCTTTTATGATACAATAAAAGTAATTTACATCACTGTAAAGCATTCCCCTAAGCTTTCCAAATAGTAAAAGCTTTAGCTGTAACTTGTTCCTGTAACATTTGCAAATTACCATCAAATTGGGGTCAGTTTTCAGTGATTTACAGGAGTGCAATATTGGACAGTAGCAAAAAATTAATAACTCTGGCACCTTTTTATGATACAATAAAGTAATTTACATCACTGTAAAGCATTTCCCCTAAGCTTTCCCAAATGTAAAGCATTTAGCTGTACTTGTTCCTGTAACTTGCAAATTACCATCAAATTGGGTCAGTTTTCAGTGATTTACAGGGTACGGAAAGTGCAATATTGGACAGTAGCAAAAAATTAATAACTCTGGCCCCTTTTATGGATACATAAATAATTTACATCACTGTAAAGCATTTCCCCTAAGCTTTCCAAATATGTAAAGCATTTAGCTGTATCTTGTTCCTGTAACTTTTTTGCAAATTAACCATCAAATTGGGTCAGTGTTTCAGTGATTTACAGGGAGTGCAATATTGGACAGTAGCAAAAATTAATAACTCTGGCACCCTTTTATGATACAATAAAGTAATTGACATCACTGTAAAGCATTTTCCCTAAGCTTTCCAATATGTAAAGCATTTATGCTGTAACTTGTTCCTGTAATTTGCAAATTACCATCAAATTGGGTCAGTTTTCAGTGATTTACAGGGTACGGAAAGTGCAATATTGTACAGTAGCAAAAAATTAATAACTCTGGCCCCTTTTATGATACAATAAAGTAATTTACATCACTGTAAAGCATTTCCCCTAAGCTTTCCAAATATGTAAAGCATTTAGCTGTAACTTGTTCCTGTAATTTGCAAATTACCATCAAATT
>CAIGQS010000020.1:147708-155208 GCA_903798195.1 Danio kyathit
ATCTGCGCCATTAAACACACACACTGAGCTACAGCGAGAGAGAGAGAGAGAGAGAGAGAGAGAGAGAGAGAGAGAGAGAGAGAATGAAACAGGAACTGAATGAATGAATTAAAACTCGCAGCCTGCAATATGAGGGTGTTAGGAGTTGTTGCTATGCGGTTGCTAAGGAATGAGCCCCCACTGAATGATGGACTTGAATATTTCTGTCATCCTTTACTAGGCGCAAAACTACAGTATAAGACTTAGCTTTTTATTTTAAACGCAGCAGAGGAAACTTTCAAGACTAAAAGGATTGCTCTTCTCCATTATAATCATTCATTCAATCATTTTCTTTTCGGCTTAGTCCCTTTATTAATCTGGGGCCGCCACAGCGGAATGAACCGCCAACGCAGCGGATGCCCTTCCAGCTGCAACCCATCACTGGGAAACACCCATACACTCTCATTCACACATTTGGCTTAACAAATTCCCCTATACCGGATGAGGGGGAAACCGGAGCACCCGGAGGAAACCCACACGAACCCGGGGAGAACATGCAAACTCCACATAGAAATGACAACTGGCATAGCCGAGGCTCGAACCGGCAACCTTCTTGCTGTGAGGCGAACGTGCTACCCACTGTGCCACCGTGCCGCCCCCATTATAATCATTCATTCATTCATTCATTTTCTTGTCGGCTTTGTCCCTTGCGGGGTCGCCACAGTGGAATGAACCACCAACTTATCCAGCATGATTTTTTACGCAGCGGATGCCCTTCCAGCCGCAACCCATCTCTGGGAATCCCATTATAATCAATGCACTTCAAATTAATTATTGGGAAAAAAAGGTAACACTTTAGTTTAAGTAGCAGTTCTCACTGTTAACTAGTGGTTTATTACCTCTCCGAAGTCAAGTCGGTTTGGGGCACCAGCGGTGTGTGGAGTTGTAGGGGGGTGGTGGGCTAGAGTTGTAAGGGGGGTGGTGGGTCAGTTAGTCAGCGGCCAAAGGCAAAGTCATTTGAGGGTCACCATCGGCACCCCCTCCGGCAAGGGAGAAGCAGGAATCGGCGGGTACCGCCTGTGACCATCCATGGCCCCCGCGCTCTGGTCCACAGCCGGGGGGGACGCCACTTTTTGGGGCCTCTCCCGCCCAGAGGTCCGCGCGTCCGTCGCCGGTTATCACTGACCTGCCGTCGAGGTTTCAGTGAATGCGTGATTTAGTGGACTTAGGTTTTGAGCGGTTGAAGGCAAATCCAATAAGGAGGGCGAGCGCCGGGCCCCCCCTTGCCTGCGGCTCCCACGGTCCGTCTCTCTGCCTAAGAGCTTGTTGGTTAGTGGGTCCCCCGGTTCCACCACTCTTGACCTGGTTAAGGAGGGCGAGCGCCGGGCCCCCCTGCCCGTGGCTCCCACGGTCCGTCTCTCTGCCTAAGAGCTTGTTGGTTAGTGGGTCCCCCGGTTCCACCACTCTTGACCTGGTTAAGGAGGGCGAGCGCCGGGCCCCCCCTGCCTGCGGCTCCCACGGTCCGTCTCTCTCTGCCTAAGAGCTTGTTGGTTAGTGGGTCCCCCGGTTCCACCACTCTTGACCTGGTTAAGGAGGGCGAGCGCCGGGCCCCCCCTTGCCTGCGGCTCCCACGGTCCGTCTCTCTGCCTAAGAGCTTGTTGGTTAGTGGGTCCCCCGGTTCCACCCCTCTTGACCTGGTTAAGGAGGGCGAGCGCCGGGCCCCCCTTGCCCGCGGCTCCCACGGTCCGTCTCTCTGCCTAAGAGCTTGTTGGTTAGTGGGTCCCCCGGTTCCACCACTCTTGACCTGGTTAAGGAGGGCGAGCGCCGGGCCCCCCTTGCCTGCGGCTCCCACGGTCCGTCTCTCTGCCTAAGAGCTTGTTGGTTAGTGGGTCCCCCGGTTCCACCACTCTTGACCTGGTTAAGGAGGGCGAGCGCCGGGCCCCCCCTGCCCGCGGCTCCCACGGTCCGTCTCTCTGCCTAAGAGCTTGTTGGTTAGTGGGTCCCCCGGTTCCACCACTCTTGACCTGGTTAAGGAGGGCGAGCGCCGGGCCCCCCTTGCCTGCGGCTCCCACGGTCCGTCTCTCTGCCTAAGAGCTTGTTGGTTAGTGGGTCCCCCGGTTCCACCACTCTTGACCTGGTTAAGGAGGGCGAGCGCCGGGCCCCCCTTGCCCGCGGCTCCCACGGTCCGTCTCTCTGCCTAAGAGCTTGTTGGTTAGTGGGTCCCCCCGGTTCCACCACTCTTGACCTGGTTAAGGAGGGCGAGCGCCGGGCCCCCCCTGCCCGCGGCTCCCACGGTCCGTCTCTCTGCCTAAGAGCTTGTTGGTTAGTGGGTCCCCCGGTTCCACCACTCTTGACCTGGTTAAGGAGGGCGAGCGCCGGGCCCCCCTTGCCTGCGGCTCCCACGGTCCGTCTCTCTGCCTAAGAGCTTGTTGGTTAGTGGGTCCCCCGGTTCCACCACTCTTGACCTGGTTAAGGAGGGCGAGCGCCGGGCCCCCCCTTGCCCGCGGCTCCCACGGTCCGTCTCTCTGCCTAAGAGCTTGTTGGTTAGTGGGTCCCCCGGTTCCACCACTCTTGACCTGGTTAAGGAGGGCGAGCGCCGGGCCCCCCCTGCCCTGCGGCTCCCACGGTCCGTCTCTCTGCCTAAGAGCTTGTTGGTTAGTGGGTCCCCCGGTTCCACCACTCTTGACCTGGTTAAGGAGGGCGAGCGCCGGGCCCCCCCTGCCCGCGGCTCCCACGGTCCGTCTCTCTGCCTAAGAGCTTGTTGGTTAGTGGGTCCCCCGGTTCCACCACTCTTGACCTGGTTAAGGAGGGCGAGCGCCGGGCCCCCCCTTGCCCGCGGCTCCCACGGTCCGTCTCTCTGCCTAAGAGCTTGTTGGTTAGTGGGTCCCCCGGTTCCACCACTCTTGACCTGGTTAAGGAGGGCGAGCGCCGGGCCCCCCCTGCCCGCGGCTCCCACGGTCCGTCTCTCTGCCTAAGAGCTTGTTGGTTAGTGGGTCCCCCGGTTCCACCACTCTTGACCTGGTTAAGGAGGGCGAGCGCCGGGCCCCCCCTGCCCGCGGCTCCCACGGTCCGTCTCTCTGCCTAAGAGCTTGTTGGTTAGTGGGTCCCCCGGTTCCACCACTCTTGACCTGGTTAAGGAGGGCGAGCGCCGGGCCCCCCTTGCCCGCGGCTCCCACGGTCCGTCTCTCTGCCTAAGAGCTTGTTGGTTAGTGGGTCCCCCGGTTCCACCACTCTTGACCTGGTTAAGGAGGGCGAGCGCCGGGCCCCCCTTGCCTGCGGCTCCCACGGTCCGTCTCTCTGCCTAAGAGCTTGTTGGTTAGTGGGTCCCCCGGTTCCACCACTCTTGACCTGGTTAAGGTGGGCGAGCGCCGGGCCCCCCCTGCCTGCGGCTCCCACGGTCCGTCTCTCTGCCTAAGAGCTTGTTGGTTAGTGGGTCCCCCGGTTCCACCACTCTTGACCTGGTTAAGGAGGGCGAGCGCCGGGCCCCCCCTGCCCGCGGCTCCCTCGGTCCGTCTCTCTGCCTAAGAGCTTGTTGGTTAGTGGGTCCCCCGGTTCCACCACTCTTGACCTGGTTAAGGAGGGCGAGCGCCGGGCCCCCCCTGCCCGCGGCTCCCACGGTCCGTCTCTCTGCCTAAGAGCTTGTTGGTTAGTGGGTCCCCCGGTTCCACCACTCTTGACCTGGTTAAGGAGGGCGAGCGCCGGGCCCCCCTTGCCTGCGGCTCCCACGGTCTGTCTCTCTGCCTAAGAGCTTGTTGGTTAGTGGGTCCCCCGGTTCCACCACTCTTGACCTGGTTAAGGAGGGCGAGTGCCGGGGCCCCTGCCTGCCCTGATTGGCCTCTAACTCCGGCATTACCAAGAGATTATTGTTTTCAACCAGTGGCTTGGTCCACCAGTGGCAAAACGACAAAGGCTAGCGTTTCCAACCAGGGGCTTGGTCCACCAGCATCAAATGGGCTTAAGGGGCGCCAATGGCAGCCGTCGGCAAACTCCCCGTCTGAAAGTACGTGGAAGGGCACCAGTGGCACGCAGTGCCCAGGGGGGTCACCAACGGCACGTCAGTCTGGGGCGTGCGGTTTGTCTTAATCAGTGTCCCCGGGCTTAATAGTGGGGTGCCCGGGCGCTGCTGGTGAACGGGGTCCGTGTGGTGGGCGGCCGGCCGGTCGGTCGTCCTTCGTCGCCCAGCCTCCGGAGGGTCTAGCCCGGGAGGGAGATGGAGATCCATCTCCTGCCCCAGCCAGCCACCACGCCAGCCAGCAGCTCGCCTCCTCCGACTGCTCCTCCTGGGAGTTGGATTGGTGGCCGTTGAGGGTTGGGGTTGTTGGGGGTCGGTGGTCTGTGGCCGGAGGGGTTAGGGAATGCAATAACCACCACCACCAGCACCACCACCACCAGCCCGTCTTGGGGGTTAGGGCTGTGGGGGTTGGGGTTGTTGGTGGTCGGTCGTCTGTGGCCGGAGGGGCTAGGGAATGCAATAACCACCACCACCAGCACCACCACCACCAGCCCGTCTTGGGGGTTAGGGCTGTGGGGGTTGGGGTTGTTGGGGGTCGGTGGTCTGTGGCCGGAGGGGTTAGGGAATGCAATAACCACCACCACCACCACCACCACCACCACCACCACCAGCAGCAGCAGCAGCAGCAGCAGCAGCAGCAGCAGCCCGTCTTGGGGGTTAGGGATGTGGGGGTTGGGGTCAGAGTTGTGGGGGGTTGGGATTTAGGGCTGTGGGGGTTGGGGTTGTTGGGGGTGGGTCGTCTGTGGCCGGAGGGGTTAGGGAATGCAATAACCACCACCACCAGCACCACCACCACCAGCCCGTCTTGGGGGTTAGGGCTGTGGGGGTTGGGGTTGTTGGGGGTCGGTGGTCTGTGGCCGGAGTGGTTAGGGAATGCAATAACCACCACCACCACCACCACCACCACCAGCCCGTCTTGGGGTTAGGGTTGTGGGGGTTGGGGTTGTTGGGGGTCGGTGGTCTGTGGCCGGAGGGGTTAGGGAATGCAATAACCACCACCACCACCAGCACCACCACCACCACCACCAGCAGCAGCAGCAGCAGCAGCAGCAGCAGCAGCAGCAGCAGCCCGTCTTGGGGGTTAGGGATGTGGGGGTTGGGGTCAGAGTTGTGGGGGGGTTGGGATTTAGGGCTGTGGGGGTTGGGGTTGTTGGGGGTGGGTCGTCTGTGGCCGGAGGGGTTAGGGAATGCAATAACCACCACCACCACCACCACCACCACCAGCCCGTCTTGGGGTTAGGGTTGTGGGGGTTGGGGTTGTTGGGGGGGTCGGTCGTCTGTGGCCGGAGGGGTTAGGGAATGCAATAACCACCACCACCACCACCACCACCACCAGCCCGTCTTGGGGGTTAGGGCTGTGGGGGTTGGGGTTGTTGGGGGTCGGTGGTCTGTGGCCGGAGGGGTTAGGGAATGCAATAACCACCACCACCACCAGCACCACCACCACCACCACCAGCAGCAGCAGCAGCAGCAGCAGCAGCAGCAGCAGCCCGTCTTGGGGGTTAGGGATGTGGGGGTTGGGGTCAGAGGTGTGGGGGGTTGGGATTTAGGGCTGTGGGGGTTGGGGTTGTTGGGGGTGGGTCGTCTGTGGCCGGAGGGGTTAGGGAATGCAATAACCACCACCACCAGCACCACCACCACCAGCCCGTCTTGGGGGTTAGGGCTGTGGGGGTTGGGGTTGTTGGGGGTCGGTGGTCTGTGGCCGGAGGGGTTAGGGAATGCAATAACCACCACCACCACCACCACCACCACCAGCCCGTCTTGGGGGTTAGGGCTGTGGGGGTTGGGGTTGTTGGGGGTCGGTGGTCTGTGGCCGGAGGGGTTAGGGAATGCAATAACCACCACCACCACCAGCACCACCACCACCACCACCAGCAGCAGCAGCAGCAGCAGCAGCAGCAGCAGCAGCCCGTCTTGGGGGTTAGGGATGTGGGGGTTGGGGTCAGAGTTGTGGGGGGTTGGGATTTAGGGCTGTGGGGGTTGGGGTTGTTGGGGGTGGGTCGTCTGTGGCCGGAGGGGTTAGGGAATGCAATAACCACCACCACCAGCACCACCACCACCAGCCCGTCTTGGGGGTTAGGGCTGTGGGGGTTGGGGTTGTTGGGGGTCGGTGGTCTGTGGCCGGAGGGGTTAGGGAATGCAATAACCACCACCACCACCACCACCACCACCACCACCACCAGCAGCAGCAGCAGCAGCAGCAGCAGCAGCAGCAGCCCGTCTTGGGGGTTAGGGATGTGGGGGTTGGGGTCAGAGTTGTGGGGGGTTGGGATTTAGGGCTGTGGGGGTTGGGGTTGTTGGGGGTGGGTCGTCTGTGGCCGGAGGGGTTAGGGAATGCAATAACCACCACCACCAGCACCACCACCACCAGCCCGTCTTGGGGGTTAGGGCTGTGGGGGTTGGGGTTGTTGGGGGTCGGTGGTCTGTGGCCGGAGGGGTTAGGGAATGCAATAACCACCACCACCACCAGCACCACCACCACCAGCCCGTCTTGGGATTTAGGGCTGTGGGGGTTGGGGTCAGAGTTGTGGGGGGTTGGGATTTAGGGCTGTGGGGGTTGGGGTTGTTGGGGGTGGGTCGTCTGTGGCCGGAGGGGTTAGGGAATGCAATAACCACCACCACCACCAGCACCACCACCACCAGCCCGTCTTGGGATTTAGGGCTGTGGGGGTTGGGGTCAGAGTTGTGGGGGGTTGGGATTTAGGGCTGTGGGGGTTGGGGTTGTTGGGGGTGGGTCGTCTGTGGCCGGAGGGGTTAGGGAATGCAATAACCACCACCACCACCACCACCACCACCACCAGCCCGTCTTGGGATTTAGGGCTGTGGGGGTTGGGGTCAGAGTTGTGGGGGGTTGGGATTTAGGGCTGTGGGGGTTGGGGTTGTTGGGGGTGGGTCGTCTGTGGCCGGAGGGGTTAGGGAATGCAATAACCACCACCACCAGCACCACCAACACCAGCCCGTCTTGGGGGTTAGGGTTGTGGGGGTTGGGGTTGTTGGGGGTCGGTCGTCTGTGGCCCGAGGGGTTAGGGAATGCAATAACCACCACCACCACCACCAGCAGCAGCAGCAGCAGCAGCAGCAGCAGCAGCAGCAGCAGCAGCAGCAGCAGCAGCAGCAGCCCGTCTTGGGGGTTAGGGATGTGGGGGTTGGGGTCAGAGTTGTGGGGGGTTGGGGGTTAGGGCTGTGGGGGTTGGGGTTGTTGGGGGTCGGTGGTCTGTGGCCGGAGGGGTTAGGGAATGCAATAACCACCACCACCACCACCACCACCAGCCCCAGGCCCAAGCTCAAGCCCCCGGGGTAACCAACCAGGTTATAGTTGTGGGGTTTGGGCGTTAAAGTGTTGGGCGTTGTGGCATTTCAGTTTTGGGGGATGGTGGGTGTGTTAGTGTTGTGGTACGTTTCAGTTTTGGTGGATGGTGGGTGTGTTAGTGTTGTGGTACGTTTCAGTTTTGGTGGATGGTGGGTGTGTTCGGAGGCAGAGTCGTTTGAGGATCACCATCGGCACCGAC
>CAIGQS010000020.1:160208-206597 GCA_903798195.1 Danio kyathit
CGCCCTCGTCACTGATTCCTTACGGCCCCCTTAGCCTATCGGTTAAACTGGCTGGAGTACAATCTGGTGAAGAGCATGTGACATTTTTATTATTTTTCATACGCGCGAGCCTGAGTTCCTCAGATGCGCGACTGTACGGTTTTGACCCCGCCAATTGCGCCTCTCACTGTTTTGCACCCTCTGGCTAACCCATGGGTTGAAAAAGCTTCCAGGGGAGCAGAAAGGGGTGAGACAAGCACGCAATTTGTACATTTTTGAAAATCTGCACGCCTGAATTCCTCAGGCGCGCGACTGTCCGGTTTCGGCACCGCGAGTTTCGCTTGTCACTGCTTCGCACCCTCTGGTCAACCCATGGGTTGACAAGGCCTCCAGAGGAGCAGAAAGGGGTGAGAAAAACAAATGCTTTGTAAAATTTTACAAATCTGCACGCCTGAATTCCTCAGATGCGCGATTGTCCGGTTTTGGCACGGCGAGTTGCGTACCTCACTACTTCGCATCTTGTGGGTAAACCCATGGGTTGACAAGGTCTCCAGAGGAGCAGAAAGGAGTGAGAAAAACAAATGCTTTGTAAAATTTTACAAATCTGCATGCCTGAATTCCTCAGATGCGCGATTGTCCGGTTTTGACACCGTGATTTGCCGTGAAGTATTTATTTTTAATTTCAGATTCTATGATGGCACAGTACTCAGAGAGATATACAGAACCCACAACTTTTATCCATTTGTCCAATAATTCTACTCCTAATGATGTCAGATGAATGTTGGTTTTTTTTTTTTAAGGTGGATTCCGGTTAAATGCACTTTTTTTTAAAGTCAATTTATCCTTCAACTTTAACGTTTCTGTCTAAGATACAGTAACATATGTGGGCACTTTGGAAAGCTGAAAATATGTGTTTTTTAATTATGTTTCCTATTTAAGAATATCTTTAATCATCCCAGAGTTATCAAAAAAATGCTACCATCAAACATGCACTGTTGGCACATGAATAAAAAAAAATTACCAAATATGATTTAATATGCCCAACATGTGTGTGTTTTTATATTTTCTTATTCTAAAGTTCACTAGTATTCAGGGAGAGACACAGAAGCCCCAACTTTACCATTTATCCAGTATTTCTTTCCTGATGATGAACAATGAATGTTGGATTTTGGTAGTTTTTCAATGTGGATTCCAGTTAGATGCACTCTTTTTTTTAAGTCAATTTAACCTTTGACCTTAATGTTTCTGAACAAGATACAGTAACATATGTGGGGTCATTAGAAAGCTGGGAATGTGTGTTTTTTAATGGTGTTTGATATTTAAAAATGTCATAAATCTTTCTAGAGTTATCAAAAAAATGCTACCATCACACAGGCACTGTCAGCACATGCACAAATAAAATTGTCAAATATGATTTAATATGCCCAACATGTGTGTGTTTTTTTATTTTCTTATTCTAAAGTTCACTAGTATTCAGGGAGAGACACAGAAGCCCCAACTTTACCATTTATCCAATATTTCTACTGCTGATGCTGAACAATGAATGTTGGATTTTGGTAGTTTTTCAATGTGGATTCCAGTTAGATGCACTCTTTTTTAAAGTCAATTTAACCTTTGACCTTAATGTTTCTGAACAAGATACAGTAACATATGTGGGGTCATTGGAAAGCTGGCAATGTGTGTTTTTTAATGGTGTTTGATATTTAAAAATGTCATAAATCTTTCTAGAGTTATCAAAAAAATGCTACCATCACACAGGCACTGTCCGCACATGCACAAATAAAATTGTCAAATATGATTTAATATGCCCAACATGTGTGTGTTTTTTTATTTTCTTATTCTAAAGTTCACTAGTATTCAGGGAGAGACACAGAAGCCCCAATTTTACCATTTATCCAGTATTTCTTTCCTGATGATGAACAATGAATGTTGGATTTTGGTAGTTTTTCAATGTGGATTCCAGTTAGATGCACTCTTTTTTTAAGTCAATTTAACCTTTGACCTTAATGTTTCTGAACAAGATACAGTAACATATATGGGCTTATTGGAAAGCTGGGAATATGTGTTTTTTAATGGTGTTTGCTATTTCAAAATATATTTAATCTTAATTGAGTTGTCAAAAAAATGCTACCATCACACAGGCACTGTCCGCACATGCACAAATAAAATGGTCAAATATGATTTAATATGCCCAACATGTGTGTGTTTTTTTATTTTCTTATTCTAAAGTTCACTAGTATTCAGGGAGAGACACAGAAGCCCCAACTTTACCATTTATCCAGTATTTCTTTCCTGATGCTGAACAATGAATGTTGGATTTTAGGTAGTTTTTCAATGTGGATTCCAGTTAGATGCACTCTTTTTTTAAGTCAATTTAACCTTTGACCTTAATGTTTCTGAACAAGATACAGTAACATATATGGGCTTATTGGAAAGCTATGAGTAAGTGTTTTTTAATCATGCTAGTTATTAAAAAAAAAAGCTTAAATTTTTATTTATAACTAAATACCATCAAATATTCATTCTCAGCACATGCACCAAAAAAACCCCTCAATTTGCCAAATTTGAATACAGTAAGGTACAGTAACATATGTGGGCTTATTGGAAAGCTGGAAATTTGTACTTTAAAATGATATGATATATTTTGATTGTATCTTAATAATTCACTTAAGTATTACATTAAATAAAATACATTTTACTTTTCAAAAGTAAGTCAGGCTGCAAACCTATGAATTTCCACTGGAGGGCGCACTGAGACACAAGTTATACAGGTAAAGGGGGATGGGGGGTGTGAGGAGTTAATGGCTTACACACACACCCAGACTTGGTGTCTGGGGTGTTGGGGGAGGCACAGCTACCTGGGTGAGCAGACTTTTCAGTCAGATCAAGTTTAAATACAAAAAAATGTTTCTAATTTTTAATAAATGCTGTTTTTAACTAGAGTAAAACCATGTAAAAACCTACAGTTCTAGAACATTTACACAATAGTCCCCTTTCCCTTCAAATCTCAAAAAGTGTGTCTCTTTAATGAAATCATTTATTTTAGCATTGAAATGTTGTCTTTTTACATGACATTTAACATTTAAACACTCACACTGACATTTAGAACAGGGTTTGAGACTAAACTGACAGTCTTCCACTGTGCTGTTATTTCATATTGTCAATAAACTTTATCAAAAGCTAACCTGTGTCATCAAGTTCTGTCTCAGTTCATTCATTTTATGCCTTTTAAACTAAACTAAAAAGTAAACACAGGCCCATGCTCCCTTTATACATCTCACCAGAGGAGAACTGCTTCCCAGACTTAGATTATTTTGTCACTATATGACTCTAAGCCAGTCTACAGTAATAATATATATATATCCATAAATTTTATGTGAAAATAAAAAATAAATTGTATTTTAAAAATAAGCCTATATTACACATATAAAGACTGTGAAGCACTAATAATATGATATAAAATGATGATAAATTGATTATATTATTATTAGAAATGTATTTTTAAGTGTACTTTTCTCATGTTATTGTCTTTGCATTAAAGTAATATATATAGAAATAAAAACAACAGAGTATTTTCTGCAGCATTTCAGTAAGAATATGAAATAACAGCACAGTGGAAGACTATGTAGAATAAAAATAATATAAATTAAAAACAACACTAAAGAACAAAAACAAGTTGTTGCACAAAAAGTCAGTACAGCAGTGTTGATTGCATGTGTTGCATTGGAATGAAAAGTGTGTCTCTTTAATGAAATCATTTATTTTAGCATTGAAATGTTGTCTTTTTACATGACATTTAACATTCAAACACACACACTGACATTTAGAACAGGGTTTGAGACTAAACTGACAGTCTTCCACTGTGCTGTTATTTCATATTGTCAATAAACTTTATCAAAAGCTAACCTGTGTCATCAAGTTCTGTCTCAGTTCATTCATTTTATGCCTTTTAAACTAAACAAATAAGTAAACACAGACCCAATCTCTGAGATATATTGACCGATCATTTAAACTATTTATGTCATTTTAAAATGTGCCATCCTTTAAAAGAAAAAAAATACTCTTCATTGTTTAAAACATATAAAACCTTTTTGGATAAGCAGCTCTTCAGTGCTCTGCTAGGAAGCCTTTTTCAGGCAGTTCCATGACCACAAATGTTGACAGACACACTGGCATCTTTTAAAAGACTACACTTTGTTCAGATGCAGACCTCTGTCCAAATAACAGCATATATTTTTCACATTATATGTTACTGCACTGTACAGGTAAACTGCTTCTGACTTTTGAATCTCTGGTGAAAGATTGAGTCTCAGTGGCCCTCCACACACACAGACACAAACCCCCGCACCTTGTCACCTTCAAACAAAAGAACAAAAGGGCCTGCTGCTGCTGGATGCAGGTCATGTGACACTGAGGTCTCTGCTCATCTGCAGTCAAACTAAAACATAGCCAAATATCTACAGACATGTAACACACATGAGAGTGGATTCATAATTAGTTTGGGGAAAAATATTAGGTTTAAATGCATTAATATACAACAGGAGAGATCATCTGGATTAAAAAAGTCATCATGTCACATTTTGAATCATCATGTGATCAAGCTTGAACACAAATAATGTTTCTATCTTTTATTGGCTTATGGCCCTGTTGAAATGTGCAGCACTTCTCTCAGTGAACAATTCAAAAACAGCTGACATTTGACTTTTACAGTTTGTGAAATATATATAACAGTTTTTACACACAATGGTCATTTAAAGTACTTTACATAAATAAGAATAACAAATTGTATTTATTTTTTACAATTTATTTCCTCTTCAGTGTTCACTCCTGCAGCTAAAGGAGCAAAAAAATAAATCTACACATTAAGCTGAAAAACACAAACTGACATTTGAAAAAAACAAACATGTTTTCCTCTTATCAACATGTCAATAACATTTTATTTTTATATATTTTATATATAACACATCTGTTGAATAAATATATTAAATAAATATAATTATTAAAATAAATACATATAAAAAATACATATAAATCTGTTTAATAAATGTATCTGTTTAATGAATAAGTCTGTTTTTTTAATCAAATATATCTGTTTAGTTTCATACACACAAGGGTACTTCAAATCACATCACATACACAAGAATAACAAACTGTGTTTATTTATTTATTTATTTTTCTTTAAAAAAACCCCACAACCTTCATCCATGTATCCTATTTTTCTACTCCAGATGAAAAATAATGTATGAAGTATTTTGGTTAAAAGTTCGCTGACTTTTTTAGTCAATTTAACCTTTGACCTTTATATTTCTGCATGTGACTGGTGTTAATAAGTTTATTATTGTAATCTATTTCACTAATAGTCTCTCCTTTTAATTTTCGTGCATTTCTTTTGCACCAATTTGTTTAGAAATATGTTAAAATGTAGTTTTTACTTTATTTGTGTTGTTTAATGAAAATAGTTTTATATTTGTTTGGCGCGCCGCGTCACTTCCGGTTGCCGCGCTGCGTCCTCAGTCCGCATTGAGCGCGCATAGGAGAGGTGAGCAGTTAATGATGCTCCGAGGAAAATTGTTCCAAAAGTTGTCGTATGTCTTAATAAGCTTTTAATATGCATTGGTATTGTTTGTACTGTTCTGTATTAACTAGGAAGTATTATTCTTCGTGTGGATGGATGAAATTAATCATGTTTAATGAGCACAGTTGATCAAGTGTGTGTGTGTGTGTGTGTGTGTGTGTGTGTGTGTGTGTGTGTGTGTGTGTGTGTGTGTGTGTGTGTGTGTGTGTGTGTGTGTGTGTGTGTGTGTGTGTGTGTGTGTGTGTGTAGAACTATGTATGATAAACACAGTGATTTCGACTGATCATCTAACTCATTTATTTGTTAGGTGGGGAAATTACCAGTGACATCATGTCTCCTTATTGTGCTGTTTTCTGATCCATCCAGGTATTTTTTCATGTACATTTGTTTTAATTTGTGTTTACATTTGTTTCTCAATTACATTAATTTCTAATATGAAGTTAGATGGGGAAGATTAATTAATATCACCATGTATGGAACTGTAATCATTTGTTATTTTTATTTATTTACTTTTTGTACACCTTTGTGATCTGTTTATCTAGTTGTAATTAGGTATGTTGTTATTGTTATGTTTGCTCAGTCCGCATATAGCGTGCTGAGGAGAGGTGGGGAAATTTACAAGTGAAATCATATCTCCTTATTGTGCTGTTTTCTGATCCATCCAGTCTGCGCTGACCTGACGCTTGAGTGACAATCAACCCACCATCAGCAACAGCACCAGTGGCCTGTCTCTTTATACACAACGCAGAGAGTCGAACACCGGTTACATGAAGAAGATACAATAAAATATGTGGACTATTCAGCCTGCTTTGAAAACTCTTTAATTTTTTCAAAGTAAATGCTCCGTGCCCCGGACACTCATTTTGCAGAATGTTCACACACTGCCATTGGTTCTTTAGAATTTGGACATGAGGCAAGAGTTGCTTTCCAATGGGTCCTCGCTCGTGGGTTTAGGAGAAGCTCATTCAAATTACAGGGCCTCAAAAGACACCTGCATTGTTTTTTTTTCGTTACTACCTCTTTTTATGAACATGGTACTGTAACATGAGCATAGCATAGAGCAGTTCTGCCTGCATGTGGCATCTTACAGTTGGGCACCAGAATTGTTCACCAATGGGTCCTCGAACGTGGGTTTAGGACAAGCTCATTGTCTCAAGTCCGGGCCAGGTGGGGTTTTTCGTGTTGAGTCAAATTAATTATCAGGTCGCATGCTCTACTCCTGGTAGTATTCTTCCTGTGGTTTTCTCGGTTCGCTTTGTCCTTGTTGGCCTTGTCCAGATCGGTCTTTGTCCTTGTCTTTGTCGTTCTCACCCTGTTCTGTGGGTTGGATACAGTGTAATTTTCCGTAGTTTCTGTGAAAACTTTAAAATCTATATACATTAAATAAATAAAAAATGAACAACTATGTACAATCTTATACATTATCTTAAACAGATTTAATTCCTGAATAAATGAATTCATTAAAAAATAAATATATAATATTAAAACATTCAATATAAAAGCTACATAAAATATACACTAATTAAAAAGATAACTATATAATAAAAAAATAAGACAAAAATAAACATAAGCATAACTATATACAATAAGTTAAAATTAAATAATAATTAAATAATAAAAATTTGTCCCTAAATTTTTGGTTCGCCCACTGATTTGCCAGACAAGTGCCCCAAACAACGGCCATAACAACAAAACAAGGTTTTTGCACATTCACCAAACAGATTTCATTCCTGAATAAATTAATTCATTAAAAAATAAATATATAATATAAAAAATGTTCAATATAAAAGCTACATAAAATATACACTACTAATTAAAAAGATAACCACATACAAAAACATAAGACAAAAATAAACAACTAAACATAACTATATACAATAAATTAAAAATAAATAATAATTAAATAATTAAAAATTGAGCTCAAATCCATGATCGCCGGGTTATCGGTCGTGACTCAACGAGGTTTTTGCACATCCACCAAACAGATTTAATTCCTAAATAAATTAATTCATTAAAAAATAAATATATAATATTAAAAATGTTCAAATAAACAACTAAACATAACTATATACAATAAATTAAAAATAAATAATAATTAAATAATTAAAATTTGAGTCTAAATCCATGATCGCCGGGATATCGGTCGTGACTTAAACAATGAGGTTTTTGCACATCCACCAAACAGATTTAATTCCTAAATAAATTAATTCATTAAAAAATAAATATATAATATTAAAAATTTTCAATATAAAAGCTACATAAAATATACACTACTAATTAAAAAGATAACTATATACAAAAACATAAGACAAAAATAAACTACTAAACATAAGCATAACTATATACATTATTCTGTTCTGTAGTAGTGGTGGTGAGTACATTTAGCCACGATACAGGTCAGAGCCTGTTGTGTCTGAATACCGGTAGTGGTCTGGTTCATTGTCTGGGGTTAAGTCTGAAGACATTATACGGTGTTTGTGAAGTACAGCTTGACCTTAAAATTTGGAGAGAAGTATCTGTTGGCTTTATCCTTATTTGCCTTGTCCAGATCGTTTAGAACAGGGTTTGAGACTAAACTGACAGTCTTCCACTGTGCTGTTATTTCATATTGTCAATAAACTTTATCAAAAGCTAACCTGTGTCATCAAGTTCTGTCTCAGTTCATTCATTTTATGCCTTTTAAACTAAACAAATAAGTAAACACAGGCCCAATCTCTGAGATATATTGACCGATCATTTAAACTATTTATGTCATTTTAAAATGTGCCATCCTTTAAAAGGAAAAAAATACTCTTCATTGTTTAAAACATATAAAACCTTTTTGGATAAGCAGCTCTTCAGTGCTCTGCTAGGAAGCCTTTTTCAGGCAGTTCCATGACCACAAATGTTGACAGACACACTGGCATCTTTTAAAAGACTACACTTTGTTCAGATGCAGACCTCTGTCCAAATAACAGCATATATTTTTCACATTATATGTTACTGCACTGTACAGGTAAACTGCTTCTGACTTTTGAATCTCTGGTGAAAGATTGAGTCTCAGTGGCCCTCCACACACACAGACACAAACCCCCGCACCTTGTCACCTTCAAACAAAAGAACAAAAGGGCCTGCTGCTGCTGGATGCAGGTCATGTGACACTGAGGTCTCTGCTCATCTGCAGTCAAACTAAAACATAGCCAAATATCTACAGACATGTAACACACATGAGAGTGGATTCATAATTAGTTTGGGGAAAAATATTAAGTTTAAATGCATTAATATACAACAGGAGAGATCATCTGGATTAAAAAAGTCATCATGTCACATTTTGAATCATCATGTGATCAAGCTTGAACACAAATAATGTTTCCAGCTTTCAATAAATGACATTTTTAACTACACTGCAAAAAACTGCTTTTCTTACTTAGATTTTTTGTCTTGTTTCTAGTCCAAATATCTAAAAATCCTTAAATCATAAAATTATTTTCTAGACAAGCAAAACAAATGATCTTTTTTTCAGAAATAATATGCCAAAATTAAGTGAGCTTTTCCCTAAAACAAGCAAAATAATCTGCCAATGGGGTAAGCAAAAACAAAATTATGTTAAAAAGAAAAACAAGTGTATTTTGCTTGTTTTAAGGGAAAAACTCACTTAATTTTACCATATTATTTCTGAAAACAACATAATATGTTTTGCTTGTCTAGAAAATTTTTTTTCATTTTAGAATTTTTAGATATTTGGAGTAGAAACAAGAGAAAAAAATCTAAGTAAGAAAAATTGTTTTGTTTTTTTGCAGTGTATAAAGTATAATTAAAACCATGTAAAAAATACAGTTATAGGACATTAATACAATAGTCCCCTTTCCCAAAAAGTGTGTCTCTTTAATGAAATCATTTATTTTAGCATTGAAATGTTGTCTTTTTACATGACATTTAACATTCAAACACACACACTGACATTTAGAACAGGGTTTGAGACTAAACTGACAGTCTTCCACTGTGCTGTTATTTCATATTGTCAATAAACTTTATCAAAAGCTAACCTGTGTCATCAAGTTCTGTCTCAGTATATTCATTTTATGCCTTTTAAACTAAACAAATAAGTAAACACAGGCCCAATCTCTGAGATATATTGACCGATCATTTAAACTATTTATGTCATTTTAAAATGTGCCATCCTTTAAAAGAAAAAAAATACTCTTCATTGTTTAAAACATATAAAACCTTTTTGGATAAGCAGCTCTTCAGTGCTCTGCTAGGAAGCCTTTTTCAGGCAGTTCCATGACCACAAATGTTGACAGACACACTGGCATCTTTTAAAAGACTACACTTTGTTCAGATGCAGACCTCTGTCCAAATAACAGCATATATTTTTCACATTATATGTTACTGCACTGTACAGGTAAACTGCTTCTGACTTTTGAATCTCTGGTGAAAGATTGAGTCTCAGTGGCCCTCCACACACACAGACACAAACCCCCGCACCTTGTCACCTTCAAACAAAAGAACAAAAGGGCCTGCTGCTGCTGGATGCAGGTCATGTGACACTGAGGTCTCTGCTCATCTGCAGTCACACTAAAACATAGCCAAATATCTACAGACATGTAACACACATGAGAGTGGATTCATAATTAGTTTGGGGAAAAATATTAAGTTTAAATACATTAATGTCGAAAATGACAGGAGAAATCATCTGGATTATTTATAAAAAAGTCATCATGTCACATTTTGAATCATCATGTGATCAAGCTTGAACACAAACAAGGTTTCCAGCTTTCAATAAATGCTGTTTTTAACTATAGTAAAAGCCATGTAGAAAACTACAGTTCTAGAACATTTACACAATAGTCCCCTTTTCCTTCAAATCTCAAAAAAGTGTGTCTCTTTAATGAAATCATTTATTTTAGCATTGAAATGTTGTCTTTTTACATGACATTTAATATTCAAACACACACACTGACATTTAGAACAGGGTTTGAGACTAAACTGACAGTCTTCCACTGTGCTGTTATTTCATATTGTCAATAAACTTTATCAAAAGCTAACCTGTGTCATCAAGTTCTGTCTCAGTTCATTCATTTTATGCCTTTTAAACTAAACAAATAAGTAAACACAGACCCATGCTCCCTTTATACATCTCACCAGAGGAGAACTGCTTCCCAGACTTAGAATCTTTTGTGACTATATAACAATAACAACTTGTATTTATTTTTTTACATTTTTTCCACTTCAGTGTTCACTCCTGCAGCTAAAGGAGCAAAAATAAAAAATAAAAAAACTACAAACTGAGATGAAAAACACAAACTAACATTAGAAAAAAAAACATGTTTTACTCTTGTTTTCCTTATGAACAAGTGAATGTTGGATTTTGTTTAATTTATAAAAAAATAAATTTCTACTTTCAGATGTTTGGTGAAAATTGGCTTATGACCCTGTTGAAATGTCGCTAATGTGCAGCACTTCTTAGCTGGGTGTCCGGTACCTCGGGGCCCGGAGCGTTTACTTTGAAAAAATTAGAGTGTTCAAAGCAGGCCGCCCAGCCGCCGCTGAATACCGCAGCTAGGAATAATGGAATAGGACTCCGGTTCTATTTTGTGGGTTTCTGGAACCCGGGGCCATGATTGAGAGGGACGGCCGGGGGCATTCGTATTGCGCCGCTAGAGGTGAAATTCTTGGACCGGCGCAAGACGGACGAAAGCGAAAGCATTTGCCAAGAATGTTTTCATTAATCAAGAACGAAAGTCGGAGGTTCGAAGACGATCAGATACCGTCGTAGTTCCGACCGTAAACGATGCCGACCCGCGATCCGGCCGCGTTATTCCCATGACCCGCCGGGCACCGTGCGGGAAACCACGAGTCTTTGGGTTCCGGGGGGAGTATGGTTGCAAAGCTGAAACTTAAAGGAATTGACGGAAGGGCACCACCAGGAGTGGAGCCTGCGGCTTAATTTGACTCAACACGGGAAACCTCACCCGGCCCGGACACGGAAAGGATTGACAGATTGATAGCTCTTTCTCGATTCTGTGGGTGGTGGTGCATGGCCGTTCTTAGTTGGTGGAGCGATTTGTCTGGTTCATTCCGATAACGAACGAGACTCCGGCATGCTAAATAGTTACGCGGCCCCGCGCGGTCGGCGTCCCAACTTCTTAGAGGGACAAGTGGCGTTCAGCCACGCGAGATGGAGCAATAACAGGTCTGTGATGCCCTTAGATGTCCGGGGCTGCACGCGCGCCACAATGGGCGGATCAACGTGTGCCTACCCTGCGCAGGCTCGGAAAATGGTGAACGTAGCGCAATATTTCTACTCCTGACGATGACCAATAAAAGGTAAATTGACTTAAAATGTCAGCGCACCAGTATTCTTGCATTTGAGCCATCATCGCTATTTCAAAATAGCTTAAACCTCCCCAAAGTTATCAAAAAAATGCTACCATCAAACAGGCACTGTCAGCACATGCACACCAAAAAAATTGCCAAATTTGATTAAATATGCCCAACATGTATGTGTTTTTTTATTTTCATATTCTAAAGTGCCATAGTACTCAGAGACATGGACAGAAGCCACAACCTTTATCCATGTATCCAATATTTATACTCCTGATTATGACAAATGAATGTTGGATTTGGGTTAGAGTCACTGTTGGATCTCGGTTAGATGCATTTATTTTATTTTTTATTTTTTTGCCAATTTAACCTTTGACTGTAATGTTTCTGAACAAGATACAGTAACATATGTGGGCTCATTGGAAAGCTGAGAATCTGTGTTTTTTAATGCTGTTCGCTATTTCAAAATAGCCTAAATCTACACAAAGTTATCAAAAAAATGCTACCATCAAACAGGCACTGTCAGCACATGCACACCAAAAAAATTGCTAAATTTGATTAAATATGCCCAACATGTATGTGTTTTTTTATTTTCATATTCTAAAGTGCCATAGTACTCAGAGACATGGACAGAAGCCACAACCTTTATCCATGTATCCAATATTTATACTCCTGATTATGACAAATGAATGTTGGATTTGGGTTAGAGTCACTGTTGGATCTCGGTTAGATGCATTTATTTTATTTATTTTTTATTTTTTTGCCAATTTAACCTTTGACTGTAATGTTTCTGAACAAGATACAGTAACATATGTGGGCTCATTGGAAAGCTGAGAATCTGTGTTTTTTAATGCTGTTCGCTATTTCAAAATAGCCTAAATCTACACAAAGTTATCAAAAAAATGCTACCATCAAACAGGCACTGTCAGCACATGCACACCAAAAAAATTGCCAAATTTGATTAAATATGCCCAACATGTATGTGTTTTTTTATTTTCATATTCTAAAGTGCCATAGTACTCAGAGACATGGACAGAAGCCACAACCTTTATCCATGTATCCAATATTTATACTCCTGATTATGACAAATGAATGTTGGATTTGGGTTAGAGTCACTGTTGGATCTCGGTTAGATGCATTTATTTTATTTATTTTTTATTTTTTTTGCCAATTTAACCTTTGACTTTAATGTTTCTGAACAAGATACAGTAACATATGTGGGCTCATTGGAAAGCTGAGAATCTGTGTTTTTTAATGCTGTTCGCTATTTCAAAATAGCTTAAATCTACACAAAGTTATCAAAAAAATGCTACCATCAAACAGGCACTGTCAGCACATGCACACCAAAAAAATTGCCAAATTTGATTAAATATGCCCAACATGTATGTGTTTTTTTATTTTCATATTCTAAAGTGCCATAGTACTCAGAGACATGGACAGAAGCCACAACCTTTATCCATGTATCCAATATTTATACTCCTGATTATGACAAATGAATGTTGGATTTGGGTTAGAGTCACTGTTGGATCTCGGTTAGATGCATTTATTTTATTTTTTTATTTTTTTGCCAATTTAACCTTTGACTGTAATGTTTCTGAACAAGATACAGTAACATATGTGGGCTCATTGGAAAGCTGAGAATCTGTGTTTTTTAATGCTGTTCGCTATTTCAAAATAGCTTAAATCTCCACAAAAAAATGCCATTTGACATTATCAGAAGTATAAATATTGGATACATGGATAAAGGTTTTGGCTTCTGTCCATGTCTCTGAGTACTATGGCACTTTAGAATATGAAAATAAAAAAACACATACATGTTGGGCATATTTAATCAAATTTGGCAATTGTTTTGGTGTGCATGTGCTGACAGTGCCTGTTTGATGGTAGCATTTTTTTGATAACTTTGTGTAGATTTAAGCTATTTTGAAATAGCGAACAGCATTAAAAAACACAGATTCTCAGCTTTCCAATGAGCCCACATATGTTACTGTATCTTGTTCAGAAACATTACAGTCAAAGGTTAAATTGGCAAAAAAAAAATAAATAAATAAAATAAATGCATCTAACCGAGATCCAACAGTGACTCTAACCCAAATCCAACATTCATTTGTCATAATCAGGAGTATAAATATTGGATACATGGATAAAGGTTGTGGCTTCTGTCCATGTCTCTGAGTACTATGGCACTTTAGAATATGAAAATAAAAAAACACATACATGTTGGGCATATTTAATCAAATTTGGCAATTTTTTTGGTGTGCATGTGCTGACAGTGCCTGTTTGATGGTAGCATTTTTTTGATAACTTCGTGGAGATTTAAGCTATTTTGAAATAGCGAACAGCATTAAAAAACACAGATTCTCAGCTTTCCAATGAGCCCACATATGTTACTGTATCTTGTTCAGAAACATTAAAGTCAAAGGTTAAATTGGCAAAAAAATAAAAAATAAATAAAATAAATGCATCTAACCGAGATCCAACAGTGACTCTAACCCAAATCCAACATTCATTTGTCATAATCAGGAGTATAAATATTGGATACATGGATAAAGGTTTTGGCTTCTGTCCATGTCTCTGAGTACTATGGCACTTTAGAATATGAAAATAAAAAAACACATACATGTTGGGCATATTTAATCAAATTTGGCAATTTTTTTGGTGTGCATGTGCTGACAGTGCCTGTTTGATGGTAGCATTTTTTTGATAACTTCGTGGAGATTTAAGCTATTTTGAAATAGCGAACAGCATTAAAAAACACAGATTCTCAGCTTTCCAATGAGCCCACATATGTTACTGTATCTTGTTCAGAAACATTACAGTCAAAGGTTAAATTGGCAAAAAAAAAATAAATAAATAAAATAAATGCATCTAACCGAGATCCAACAGTGACTCTAACCCAAATCCAACATTCATTTGTCATAATCAGGAGTATAAATATTGGATACATGGATAAAGGTTTTGGCTTCTGTCCATGTCTCTGAGTACTATGGCACTTTAGAATATGAAAATAAAAAAACACATACATGTTGGGCATATTTAATCAAATTTGGCAATTTTTTTGGTGTGCATGTGCTGACAGTGCATTATTGGACAGTAGCAAAAAATTAATAACTCTGGCACCTTTTATGATACAATAAAATAATTTACATCACTGTAAAGCATTTCCCCTAAGCTTTCCAAATATGTAAAGCATTTAGCTGTATCTTGTTCCTGTGGTTTGCAAATTACCATCAAATTGGGTCAGTTTTCAGTGATTTACAGGGTACGGAAAGTGCAATATTGTACAGTAGCAAAAAATTAATAACTCTGGCATCTTTTATGATACAATAAAATAATTTACATCACTGTAAAGCATTTCCCCTAAGCTTTCCAAATATGTAAAGCATTTAGCTGTATCTTGTTCCTGTAACTTGCAAATTACCATCAAATTGGGTCAGTTTTCAGTGATTTACAGGGTACGGAAAGTGCAATATTGGACAGTAGCAAAAAATTAATAACTCTGGCACCTTTTATGATACAATAAAGTAATTTACATCACTGTAAAGCATTTTCCCTAAGCTTTCCAAATATGTAAAGCATTTAGCTGTACCTTGTTCCTGTAATTTGCAAATTACCATCAAATTGGGTCAGTTTTCAGTGATTTACAGGGTGCGGAAAGTGCAATATTGGACAGTAGCAAAAAATTAATAACTCTGGCCCCTTTTATGATACAATAAAGTAATTTACATCACTGTAAAGCATTTCCCTAAGCTTTCCAAATATGTAAAGCATTTAGCTGTACCTTGTTCCTGTAATTTGCAAATTACCATCAAATTGGGTCAGTTTTCAGTGATTTACAGGGAGTGCAATATTGTACAGTAGCAAAAAATTAATAACTCTGGCATCTTTTATGATACAATAAAGTAATTTACATCACTGTAAAGCATTTCCCCTAAGCTTTCCAAATATGTAAAGCATTTAGCTGTATCTTGTTCCTGTAACTTGCAAATTACCATCAAATTGGGTCAGTTTTCAGTGATTTACAGGGTACGGAAAGTGCAATATTGGACAGTAGCAAAAAATTAATAACTCTGGCACCTTTTATGATACAATAAAGTAATTTACATCACTGTAAAGCATTTTCCCTAAGCTTTCCAAATATGTAAAGCATTTAGCTGTACCTTGTTCCTGTAATTTGCAAATTACCATCAAATTGGGTCAGTTTTCAGTGATTTACAGGGTGCGGAAAGTGCAATATTGGACAGTAGCAAAAAATTAATAACTCTGGCCCCTTTTATGATACAATAAAGTAATTTACATCACTGTAAAGCATTTCCCCTAAGCTTTCCAAATATGTAAAGCATTTAGCTGTACCTTGTTCCTGTAACTTGCAAATTACCATCAAATTGGGTCAGTTTTCAGTGATTTACAGGGTACGGAAAGTGCAATATTGTACAGTAGCAAAAAATTAATAACTCTGGCACCTTTTATGATACAATAAAATAATTTACATCACTGTAAAGCATTTTCCCTGAGCTTTCCAAAGATGTAAAGCATTTAGCTGTATCTTGTTCCTGTGGTTTGCAAATTACCATCAAATTGGGTCAGTTTTCAGTGATTTACAGGGTACGGAAAGTGCAATATTGGACAGTAGCAAAAAATTAATAACTCTGGCACCTTTTATGATACAATAAAGTAATTTACATCACTGTAAAGCATTTTCCCTAAGCTTTCCAAATATGTAAAGCATTTAGCTGTACCTTGTTCCTGTAATTTGCAAATTACCATCAAATTGGGTCAGTTTTCAGTGATTTACAGGGTGCGGAAAGTGCAATATTGGACAGTAGCAAAAAATTAATAACTCTGGCCCCTTTTATGATACAATAAAGTAATTTACATCACTGTAAAGCATTTTCCCTAAGCTTTCCAAATATGTAAAGCATTTAGCTGTACCTTGTTCCTGTAATTTGCAAATTACCATCAAATTGGGTCAGTTTTCAGTGATTTACAGGGAGTGCAATATTGTACAGTAGCAAAAAATTAATAACTCTGGCACCTTTTATGATACAATAAAGTAATTTACATCACTGTAAAGCATTTCCCCTAAGCTTTCCAAATATGTAAAGCATTTAGCTGTATCTTGTTCCTGTGGTTTGCAAATTACCATCAAATTGGGTCAGTTTTCAGTGATTTACAGGGAGTGCAATATTGGACAGTAGCAAAAAATTAATAACTCTGGCACCTTTTATGATACAATAAAGTAATTTACATCACTGTAAAGCATTTTCCCTAAGCTTTCCAAATATGTAAAGCATTTAGCTGTATCTTGTTCCTGTAATTTGCAAATTACCATCAAATTGGGTCAGTTTTCAGTGATTTACAGGGTGCGGAAAGTGCAATATTGGACAGTAGCAAAAAATTAATAACTCTGGCACCTTTTATGATACAATAAAGTAATTTACATCACTGTAAAGCATTTTCCCTAAGCTTTCCAAATATGTAAATCATTTAGCTGTACCTTGTTCCTGTAATTTGCAAATTACCATCAAATTGGGTCAGTTTTCAGTGATTTACAGGGTGCGGAAAGTGCAATATTGGACAGTAGCAAAAAATTAATAACTCTGGCCCCTTTTATGATACAATAAAATAATTTACATCACTGTAAAGCATTTTCCCTAAGCTTTCCAAATATGTAAAGCATTTAGCTGTATCTTGTTCCTGTGGTTTGCAAATTACCATCAAATTGGGTCAGTTTTCAGTGATTTACAGGGAGTGCAATATTGGACAGTAGCAAAAAATTAATAACTCTGGCACCTTTTATGATACAATAAAGTAATTTACATCACTGTAAAGCATTTCCCCTAAGCTTTCCAAATATGTAAGGCATTTAGCTGTATCTTGTTCCTGTGGTTTGCAAATTACCATCAAATTGGGTCAGTTTTCAGTGATTTACAGGGTACGGAAAGTGCAATATTGTACAGTAGCAAAAAATTAATAACTCTGGCACCTTTTATGATACAATAAAGTAATTTACATCACTGTAAAGCATTTCCCCTAAGCTTTCCAAATATGTAAAGCATTTAGCTGTACCTTGTTCCTGTAATTTGCAAATTACCATCAAATTGGGTCAGTTTTCAGTGATTTACAGGGAGTGCAATATTGGACAGTAGCAAAAAATTAATAACTCTGGCACCTTTTATGATACAATAACGTAATTTACATCACTGTAAAGCATTTTCCCTAAGCTTTCCAAATATGTAAAGCATTTAGCTGTACCTTGTTCCTGTAATTTGCAAATTACCATCAAATTGGGTCAGTTTTCAGTGATTTACAGGGTGCGGAAAGTGCAATATTGGACAGTAGCAAAAAATTAATAACTCTGGCCCCTTTTATGATACAATAAAGTAATTTACATCACTGTAAAGCATTTTCCCTAAGCTTTCCAAATATGTAAAGCATTTAGCTGTACCTTGTTCCTGTAACTTGCAAATTACCATCAAATTGGGTCAGTTTTCAGTGATTTACAGGGTACGGAAAGTGCAATATTGTACAGTAGCAAAAAATTAATAACTCTGGCACCTTTTATGATACAATAAAATAATTTACATCACTGTAAAGCATTTTCCCTGAGCTTTCCAAAGATGTAAAGCATTTAGCTGTATCTTGTTCCTGTGGTTTGCAAATTACCATCAAATTGGGTCAGTTTTCAGTGATTTACAGGGTACGGAAAGTGCAATATTGGACAGTAGCAAAAAATTAATAACTCTGGCACCTTTTATGATACAATAAAGTAATTTACATCACTGTAAAGCATTTTCCCTAAGCTTTCCAAATATGTAAAGCATTTAGCTGTACCTTGTTCCTGTAATTTGCAAATTACCATCAAATTGGGTCAGTTTTCAGTGATTTACAGGGTGCGGAAAGTGCAATATTGGACAGTAGCAAAAAATTAATAACTCTGGCCCCTTTTATGATACAATAAAGTAATTTACATCACTGTAAAGCATTTTCCCTAAGCTGTCCAAATATGTAAAGCATTTAGCTGTACCTTGTTCCTGTAATTTGCAAATTACCATCAAATTGGGTCAGTTTTCAGTGATTTACAGGGAGTGCAATATTGTACAGTAGCAAAAAATTAATAACTCTGGCACCTTTTATGATACAATAAAGTAATTTACATCACTGTAAAGCATTTCCCCTAAGTTTTACAAATATGTAAAGCATTTAGCTGTATCTTGTTCCTGTGGTTTGCAAATTACCATCAAATTGGGTCAGTTTTCAGTGATTTACAGGGTACGGAAAGTGCAATATTGTACAGTAGCAAAAAATTAATAACTCTGGCACCTTTTATGATACAATAAATAATTTACATCACTGTAAAGCATTTTCCCTAAGCTTTCCAAATATGTAAAGCATTTAGCTGTATCTTGTTCCTGTGGTTTGCAAATTACCATCAAATTGGGTCAGTTTTCAGTGATTTACAGGGAGTGCAATATTGGACAGTAGCAAAAAATTAATAACTCTGGCACCTTTTATGATACAATAAAGTAATTTACATCACTGTAAAGCATTTTCCCTAAGCTTTCCAAATATGTAAAGCATTTAGCTGTATCTTGTTCCTGTAATTTGCAAATTACCATCAAATTGGGTCAGTTTTCAGTGATTTACAGGGTACGGAAAGTGCAATATTGGACAGTAGCAAAAAATTAATAACTCTGGCACCTTTTATGATACAATAAAGTAATTTACATCACTGTAAAGCATTTTCCCTAAGCTTTCCAAATATGTAAAGCATTTAGCTGTATCTTGTTCCTGTGGTTTGCAAATTACCATCAAATTGGGTCAGTTTTCAGTGATTTACAGGGAGTGCAATATTGTACAGTAGCAAAAAATTAATAACTCTGGCACCTTTTATGATACAATAAAATAATTTACATCACTGTAAAGCATTTTCCCTAAGCTTTCCAAATATGTAAAGCATTTAGCTGTATCTTGTTCCTGTAATTTGCAAATTACCATCAAATTGGGTCAGTTTTCAGTGATTTACAGGGAGTGCAATATTGGACAGTAGCAAAAAATTAATAACTCTGGCACCTTTTATGATACAATAAAGTAATTTACATCACTGTAAAGCATTTCCCCTAAGCTTTCCAAATATGTAAAGCATTTAGCTGTATCTTGTTCCTGTGGTTTGCAAATTACCATCAAATTGGGTCAGTTTTCAGTGATTTACAGGGTACGGAAAGTGCAATATTGTACAGTAGCAAAAAATTAATAACTCTGGCACCTTTTATGATACAATAAAATAATTTACATCACTGTAAAGCATTTCCCCTAAGCTTTCCAAATATGTAAAGCATTTAGCTGTACCTTGTTCCTGTAATTTGCAAATTACCATCAAATTGGGTCAGTTTTCAGTGATTTACAGGGAGTGCAATATTGGACAGTAGCAAAAAATTAATAACTCTGGCACCTTTTATGATACAATAAAGTAATTTACATCACTGTAAAGCATTTTCCCTAAGCTTTCCAAATATGTAAAGCATTTAGCTGTACCTTGTTCCTGTAATTTGCAAATTACCATCAAATTGGGTAAGTTTTCAGTGATTTACAGGGAGTGCAATATTGTACAGTAGTAAAAAATTAATAACTCTGGCACCTTTTACGATACAATAAAATAATTTACATCACTGTAAAGCATTTCCCCTAAGCTTTCCAAATATGTAAAGCATTTAGCTGTACCTTGTTCCTGTAATTTGCAAATTACCATCAAATTGGGTAAGTTTTCAGTGATTTACAGGGAGTGCAATATTGTACAGTAGCAAAAAATTAATAACTCTGGCACCTTTTATGATACAATAAAATAATTTACATCACTGTAAAGCATTTTCCCTAAGCTTTCCAAATATGTAAAGCATTTAGCTGTATCTTGTTCCTGTAATTTGCAAATTACCATCAAATTGGGTCAGTTTTCAGTGATTTACAGGGAGTGCAATATTGGACAGTAGCAAAAAATTAATAACTCTGGCACCTTTTATGATACAATAAAGTAATTTACATCACTGTAAAGCATTTCCCCTAAGCTTTCCAAATATGTAAGGCATTTAGCTGTATCTTGTTCCTGTGGTTTGCAAATTACCATCAAATTGGGTCAGTTTTCAGTGATTTACAGGGTACGGAAAGTGCAATATTGTACAGTAGCAAAAAATTAATAACTCTGGCACCTTTTATGATACAATACAATAATTTACATCACTGTAAAGCATTTCCCCTAAGCTTTCCAAATATGTAAAGCATTTAGCTGTACCTTGTTCCTGTAATTTGCAAATTACCATCAAATTGGGTCAGTTTTCAGTGATTTACAGGGAGTGCAATATTGGACAGTAGCAAAAAATTAATAACTCTGGCACCTTTTATGATACAATAAAGTAATTTACATCACTGTAAAGCATTTTCCCTAAGCTTTCCAAATATGTAAAGCATTTAGCTGTACCTTGTTCCTGTAATTTGCAAATTACCATCAAATTGGGTAAGTTTTCAGTGATTTACAGGGAGTGCAATATTGTACAGTAGTAAAAAATTAATAACTCTGGCACCTTTTACGATACAATAAAATAATTTACATCACTGTAAAGCATTTCCCCTAAGCTTTCCAAATATGTAAAGCATTTAGCTGTATCTTGTTCCTGTAACTTGCAAATTACCATCAAATTGGGTCAGTTTTCAGTGATTTACAGGGTACGGAAAGTGCAATATTGTACAGTAGCAAAAAATTAATAACTCTGGCCCCTTTTATGATACAATAAAATAATTTACATCACTGTAAAGCATTTCCCCTAAGCTTTCCAAATATGTAAAGCATTTAGCTGTATCTTGTTCCTGTAACTTGCAAATTACCATCAAATTGGGTCAGTTTTCAGTGATTTACAGGGTACGGAAAGTGCAATATTGTACAGTAGCAAAAAATTAATAACTCTGGCCCCTTTTATGATACAATAAAATAATTTACATCACTGTAAAGCATTTTCCCTAAGCTTTCCAAATATGTAAAGCATTTAGCTGTACCTTGTTCCTGTAATTTGCAAATTACCATCAAATTGGGTCAGTTTTCAGTGATTTACAGGGTGCGGAAAGTGCAATATTGGACAGTAGCAAAAAATTAATAACTCTGGCACCTTTTATGATACAATAAAATAATTTACATCACTGTAAAGCATTTCCCCTAAGCTTTCCAAATATGTAAAGCATTTAGCTGTATCTTGTTCCTGTGGTTTGCAAATTACCATCAAATTGGGTCAGTTTTCAGTGATTTACAGGGTACGGAAAGTGCAATATTGTACAGTAGCAAAAAATTAATAACTCTGGCACCTTTTATGATACAATACAATAATTTACATCACTGTAAAGCATTTTCCCTGAGCTTTCCAAAGATGTAAAGCATTTAGCTGTATCTTGTTCCTGTGGTTTGCAAATTACCATCAAATTGGGTCAGTTTTCAGTGATTTACAGGGAGTGCAATATTGGACAGTAGCAAAAATTAATAACTCTGGCACCTTTTATGATACAATAAAATAATTTACATCACTGTAAAGCATTTTCCCTAAGCTTTCCAAATATGTAAAGCATTTAGCTGTACCTTGTTCCTGTGGTTTGCAAATTACCATCAAATTGGGTCAGTTTTCAGTGATTTACAGGGTGCGGAAAGTGCAATATTGGACAGTAGCAAAAAATTAATAACTCTGGCACCTTTTATGATACAATAAAATAATTTACATCACTGTAAAGCATTTCCCCTAAGCTTTCCAAATATGTAAAGCATTTAGCTGTATCTTGTTCCTGTGGTTTGCAAATTACCATCAAATTGGGTCAGTTTTCAGTGATTTACAGGGTACGGAAAGTGCAATATTGTACAGTAGCAAAAAATTAATAACTCTGGCCCCTTTTATGATACAATAAAATAATTTACATCACTGTAAAGCATTTTCCCTGACCTTTCCAAAGATGTAAAGCATTTAGCTGTATCTTGTTCCTGTGGTTTGCAAATTACCATCAAATTGGGTCAGTTTTCAGTGATTTACAGGGAGTGCAATATTGGACAGTAGCAAAAAATTAATAACTCTGGCACCTTTTATGATACAATAAAGTAATTTACATCACTGTAAAGCATTTCCCCTAAGCTTTCCAAATATGTAAAGCATTTAGCTGTATCTTGTTCCTGTGGTTTGCAAATTACCATCAAATTGGGTCAGTTTTCAGTGATTTACAGGGTACGGAAAGTGCAATATTGTACAGTAGCAAAAAATTAATAACTCTGGCACCTTTTATGATACAATACAATAATTTACATCACTGTAAAGCATTTTCCCTGAGCTTTCCAAAGATGTAAAGCATTTAGCTGTATTTTGTTCCTGTGGTTTGCAAATTACCATCAAATTGGGTCAGTTTTCAGTGATTTACAGGGAGTGCAATATTGGACAGTAGCAAAAAATTAATAACTCTGGCACCTTTTATGATACAATAAAATAATTTACATCACTGTAAAGCATTTTCCCTAAGCTTTCCAAATATGTAAAGCATTTAGCTGTACCTTGTTCCTGTGGTTTGCAAATTACCATCAAATTGGGTCAGTTTTCAGTGATTTACAGGGTGCGGAAAGTGCAATATTGGACAGTAGCAAAAAATTAATAACTCTGGCCCCTTTTATGATACAATAAAGTAATTTACATCACTGTAAAGCATTTCCCCTAAGCTTTCCAAATATGTAAAGCATTTAGCTGTATCTTGTTCCTGTGGTTTGCAAATTACCATCAAATTGGGTCAGTTTTCAGTGATTTACAGGGTGCGGAAAGTGCAATATTGGACAGTAGCAAAAAATTAATAACTCTGGCCCCTTTTATGATACAATAAAGTAATTTACATCACTGTAAAGCATTTCCCCTAAGCTTTCCAAATATGTAAAGCATTTAGCTGTATCTTGTTCCTGTGGTTTGCAAATTACCATCAAATTGGGTCAGTTTTCAGTGATTTACAGGGAGTGCAATATTGTACAGTAGCAAAAAATTAATAACTCTGGCCCCTTTTATGATACAATAAAGTAATTTACATCACTGTAAAGCATTTCCCCTAAGCTTTCCAAATATGTAAAGCATTTAGCTGTATCTTGTTCCTGTGGTTTGCAAATTACCATCAAATTGGGTCAGTTTTCAGTGATTTACAGGGTGCGGAAAGTGCAATATTGGACAGTAGCAAAAAATTAATAATCCTGGCACCTTTTATGATACAATAAAATAATTTACATCACTGTAAAGCATTTTCCCTAAGCTTTCCAAATATGTAAAGCATTTAGCTGTATCTTGTTCCTGTAATTTGCAAATTACCATCAAATTGGGTCAGTTTTCAGTGATTTACAGGGAGTGCAATATTGGACAGTAGCAAAAAATTAATAACTCTGGCACCTTTTATGATACAATAAAGTAATTTACATCACTGTAAAGCATTTTCCCTAAGCTTTCCAAATATATAAAGCATTTAGCTGTATCTTGTTCCTGTGGTTTGCAAATTACCATCAAATTGGGTCAGTTTTCAGTGATTTACAGGGTACGGAAAGTGCAATATTAGACAGTAGCAAAAAATTAATAACTCTGGCACCTTTTATGATACAATAAAGTAATTTACATCACTGTAAAGCATTTTCCCTAAGCTTTCCAAATATGTAAAGCATTTAGCTGTACCTTGTTCCTGTAATTTGCAAATTACCATCAAATTGGGTCAGTTTTCAGTGATTTACAGGGTGCGGAAAGTGCAATATTGTACAGTAGCAAAAAATTAATAACTCTGGCACCTTTTATGATACAATAAAATAATTTACATCACTGTAAAGCATTTTCCCTAAGCTTTCCAAATATGTAAAGCATTTAGCTGTATCTTGTTCCTGTAATTTGCAAATTACCATCAAATTGGGTCAGTTTTCAGTGATTTACAGGGAGTGCAATATTGGACAGTAGCAAAAAATTAATAACTCTGGCACCTTTTATGATACAATAAAGTAATTTACATCACTGTAAAGCATTTTCCCTAAGCTTTCCAAATATATAAAGCATTTAGCTGTATCTTGTTCCTGTGGTTTGCAAATTACCATCAAATTGGGTCAGTTTTCAGTGATTTACAGGGTACGGAAAGTGCAATATTAGACAGTAGCAAAAAATTAATAACTCTGGCACCTTTTATGATACAATAAAGTAATTTACATCACTGTAAAGCATTTTCCCTAAGCTTTCCAAATATGTAAAGCATTTAGCTGTACCTTGTTCCTGTAATTTGCAAATTACCATCAAATTGGGTCAGTTTTCAGTGATTTACAGGGTGCGGAAAGTGCAATATTGTACAGTAGCAAAAAATTAATAACTCTGGCACCTTTTATGATACAATAAGTAATTTACATCACTGTAAAGCATTTTCCCTAAGCTTTCCAAATATGTAAAGCATTTAGCTGTATCTTGTTCCTGTGGTTTGCAAATTACCATCAAATTGGGTCAGTTTTCAGTGATTTACAGGGAGTGCAATATTGGACAGTAGCAAAAAATTAATAACTCTGGCACCTTTTATGATACAATAAAGTAATTTACATCACTGTAAAGCATTTTCCCTAAGCTTTCCAAATATGTGAAGCATTTAGCTGTATCTTGTTCCTGTAACTTGCAAATTACCATCAAATTGGGTCAGTTTTCAGTGATTTACAGGGAGTGCAATATTGGACAGTAGCAAAAAATTAATAACTCTGGCACCTTTTATGATACAATAAAGTAATTTACATCACTGTAAAGCATTTTCCCTAAGCTGTCCAAATATGTAAAGCATTTAGCTGTACCTTGTTCCTGTAATTTGCAAATTACCATCAAATTGGGTCAGTTTTCAGTGATTTACAGGGTACGGAAAGTGCAATATTGTACAGTAGCAAAAAATTAATAACTCTGGCACCTTTTATGATACAATAAAATAATTTACATCACTGTAAAGCATTTTCCCTAAGCTTTCCAAATATGTAAAGCATTTAGCTGTATCTTGTTCCTGTGGTTTGCAAATTACCATCAAATTGGGTCAGTTTTCAGTGATTTACAGGGAGTGCAATATTGGACAGTAGCAAAAAATTAATAACTCTGGCACCTTTTATGATACAATAAAGTAATTTACATCACTGTAAAGCATTTTCCCTAAGCTTTCCAAATATGTGAAGCATTTAGCTGTATCTTGTTCCTGTAACTTGCAAATTACCATCAAATTGGGTCAGTTTTCAGTGATTTACAGGGAGTGCAATATTGGACAGTAGCAAAAAATTAATAACTCTGGCACCTTTTATGATACAATAAAGTAATTTACATCACTGTAAAGCATTTCCCCTAAGCTTTCCAAATATGTAAAGCATTTAGCTGTATCTTGTTCCTGTAACTTGCAAATTACCATCAAATTGGGTCAGTTTTCAGTGATTTACAGGGTACGGAAAGTGCAATATTGTACAGTAGCAAAAAATTAATAACTCTGGCCCCTTTTATGATACAATAAAATAATTTACATCACTGTAAAGCATTTCCCCTAAGCTTTCCAAATATGTAAAGCATTTAGCTGTATCTTGTTCCTGTAACTTGCAAATTACCATCAAATTGGGTCAGTTTTCAGTGATTTACAGGGTACGGAAAGTGCAATATTGTACAGTAGCAAAAAATTAATAACTCTGGCCCCTTTTATGATACAATAAAATAATTTACATCACTGTAAAGCATTTCCCCTAAGCTTTCCAAATATGTAAAGCATTTAGCTGTATCTTGTTCCTGTAACTTGCAAATTACCATCAAATTGGGTCAGTTTTCAGTGATTTACAGGGTACGGAAAGTGCAATATTGTACAGTAGCAAAAAATTAATAACTCTGGCCCCTTTTATGATACAATAAAATAATTTACATCACTGTAAAGCATTTTCCCTAAGCTTTCCAAATATGTAAAGCATTTAGCTGTACCTTGTTCCTGTAATTTGCAAATTACCATCAAATTGGGTCAGTTTTCAGTGATTTACAGGGTGCGGAAAGTGCAATATTGGACAGTAGCAAAAAATTAATAACTCTGGCACCTTTTATGATACAATAAAGTAATTTACATCACTGTAAAGCATTTCCCCTAAGCTTTCCAAATATGTAAAGCATTTAGCTGTATCTTGTTCCTGTGGTTTGCAAATTACCATCAAATTGGGTCAGTTTTCAGTGATTTACAGGGTACGGAAAGTGCAATATTGTACAGTAGCAAAAAATTAATAACTCTGGCCCCTTTTATGATACAATAAAATAATTTACATCACTGTAAAGCATTTTCCCTGACCTTTCCAAAGATGTAAAGCATTTAGCTGTATCTTGTTCCTGTGGTTTGCAAATTACCATCAAATTGGGTCAGTTTTCAGTGATTTACAGGGAGTGCAATATTGGACAGTAGCAAAAAATTAATAACTCTGGCACCTTTTATGATACAATAAAGTAATTTACATCACTGTAAAGCATTTCCCCTAAGCTTTCCAAATATGTAAAGCATTTAGCTGTATCTTGTTCCTGTGGTTTGCAAATTACCATCAAATTGGGTCAGTTTTCAGTGATTTACAGGGTACGGAAAGTGCAATATTGTACAGTAGCAAAAAATTAATAACTCTGGCAACTTTTATGATACAATAAAGTAATTTACATCACTGTAAAGCATTTCCCTAGCTTTCCAAATATGTAAAGCATTTAGCTGTATCTTGTTCCTGTGGTTTGCAAATTACCATCAAATTGGGTCAGTTTTCAGTGATTTACAGGGGAGTGCAATATTGGACAGTAGCAAAAAATTAATAACTCTGGCACCTTTTATGATACAATAAAATAATTTACATCACTGTAAAGCATTTTCCCTAAGCTTTCCAAATATGTAAAGCATTTAGCTGTACCTTGTTCCTGTGGTTTGCAAATTACCATCAAATTGGGTCAGTTTTCAGTGATTTACAGGGTGCGGAAAGTGCAATATTGGACAGTAGCAAAAAATTAATAACTCTGGCCCCTTTTATGATACAATAAAGTAATTTACATCACTGTAAAGCATTTCCCCTAAGCTTTCCAAATATGTAAAGCATTTAGCTGTATCTTGTTCCTGTGGTTTGCAAATTACCATCAAATTGGGTCAGTTTTCAGTGATTTACAGGGAGTGCAATATTGGACAGTAGCAAAAAATTAATAACTCTGGCACCTTTTATGATACAATAAAGTAATTTACATCACTGTAAAGCATTTTCCCTAAGCTTTCCAAATATATAAAGCATTTAGCTGTATCTTGTTCCTGTGGTTTGCAAATTACCATCAAATTGGGTCAGTTTTCAGTGATTTACAGGGTACGGAAAGTGCAATATTGTACAGTAGCAAAAAATTAATAACTCTGGCATCTTTTATGATACAATAAAATAATTTACATCACTGTAAAGCATTTCCCCTAAGCTTTCCAAATATGTAAAGCATTTAGCTGTACCTTGTTCCTGTAATTTGCAAATTACCATCAAATTGGGTCAGTTTTCAGTGATTTACAGGGTGCGGAAAGTGCAATATTGGACAGTAGCAAAAAATTAATAACTCTGGCACCTTTTATGATACAATAAAATAATTTACATCACTGTAAAGCATTTCCCCTAAGCTTTCCAAATATGTAAAGCATTTAGCTGTACCTTGTTCCTGTAATTTGCAAATTACCATCAAATTGGGTCAGTTTTCAGTGATTTACAGGGTACGGAAAGTGCAATATTGTACAGTAGCAAAAAATTAATAACTCTGGCACCTTTATGATACAATAAATAATTTACATCACTGTAAAGCATTTTCCCTGAAGCTTTCCAAATATGTAAAGCATTTAGCTGTATCTTGTTCCTGTGGTTTGCAAATTACCATCAAATTGGGTCAGTTTTCAGTGATTTACAGGGAGTGCAATATTGGACAGTAGCAAAAAATTAATAACTCTGGCACCTTTTATGATACAATAAAGTAATTTACATCACTGTAAAGCATTTTCCCCTAAGCTTTCCAAATATGTAAAGCATTTAGCTGTACCTTGTTCCTGTAATTTGCAAATTACCATCAAATTGGGTCAGTTTTCAGTGATTTACAGGGTGCGGAAAGTGCAATATTGGACAGTAGCAAAAAATTAATAACTCTGGCACCTTTTATGATACAATAAAATAATTTACATCACTGTAAAGCATTTCCCCTAAGCTTTCCAAAGATGTAAAGCATTTAGCTGTATCTTGTTCCTGTGGTTTGCAAATTACCATCAAATTGGGTCAGTTTTCAGTGATTTACAGGGTACGGAAAGTGCAATATTGTACAGTAGCAAAAATTAATAACTCTGGCACCTTTTATGATACAATACAATAATTTACATCACTGTAAAGCATTTTCCCTGAGCTTTCCAAAGATGTAAAGCATTTAGCTGTATCTTGTTCCTGTGGTTTGCAAATTACCATCAAATTGGGTCAGTTTTCAGTGATTTACAGGGAGTGCAATATTGGACAGTAGCAAAAAATTAATAACTCTGGCACCTTTTATGATACAATAAAATAATTTACATCACTGTAAAGCATTTTCCCTAAGCTTTCCAAATATGTAAAGCATTTAGCTGTATCTTGTTCCTGTGGTTTGCAAATTACCATCAAATTGGGTCAGTTTTCAGTGATTTACAGGGTGCGGAAAGTGCAATATTGGACAGTAGCAAAAAATTAATAACTCTGGCCCCTTTTATGATACAATAAAGTAATTTACATCACTGTAAAGCATTTCCCCTAAGCTTTCCAAATATGTAAAGCATTTAGCTGTATCTTGTTCCTGTGGTTTGCAAATTACCATCAAATTGGGTCAGTTTTCAGTGATTTACAGGGAGTGCAATATTGTACAGTAGCAAAAAATTAATAACTCTGGCATCTTTTATGATACAATAAAATAATTTACATCACTGTAAAGCATTTCCCCTAAGCTTTCCAAATATGTAAAGCATTTAGCTGTATCTTGTTCCTGTGGTTTGCAAATTACCATCAAATTGGGTCAGTTTTCAGTGATTTACGGAAAGTGCAATATTGGACAGTAGCAAAAAATTAATAACTCTGGCACCTTTTATGATACAATAAAATAATTTACATCACTGTAAAGCATTTTCCCTAAGCTTTCCAAATATGTAAAGCATTTAGCTGTATCTTGTTCCTGTGGTTTGCAAATTACCATCAAATTGGGTCAGTTTTCAGTGATTTACAGGGTGCGGAAAGTGCAATATTGGACAGTAGCAAAAAATTAATAACTCTGGCCCCTTTTATGATACAATACAGTAATTTACATCACTGTAAAGCATTTCCCCTAAGCTTTCCAAATATGTAAAGCATTTAGCTGTATCTTGTTCCTGTGGTTTGCAAATTACCATCAAATTGGGTCAGTTTTCAGTGATTTACAGGGAGTGCAATATTGTACAGTAGCAAAAAATTAATAACTCTGGCATCTTTTATGATACAATAAAATAATTTACATCACTGTAAAGCATTTCCCCTAAGCTTTCCAAATATGTAAAGCATTCAGCTGTATCTTGTTCCTGTAATTTGCAAATTACCATCAAATTGGGTCAGTTTTCAGTGATTTACAGGGAGTGCAATATTGGACAGTAGCAAAAAATTAATAACTCTGGCCCCTTTTATGATACAATAAAGTAATTTACATCACTGTAAAGCATTTTCCCTAAGCTTTCCAAATATGTAAGCATTCAGCTGTATCTTGTTCCTGTAATTTGCAAATTACCATCAAATTGGGTCAGTTTTCAGTGATTTACAGGGAGTGCAATATTGGACAGTAGCAAAAAATTAATAACTCTGGCACCTTTTATGATACAATAAAGTAATTTACATCACTGTAAAGCATTTTCCCTAAGCTTTCCAAATATGTAAAGCATTTAGCTGTATCTTGTTCCTGTAATTTGCAAATTACCATCAAATTGGGTCAGTTTTCAGTGATTTACAGGGAGTGCAATATTGGACAGTAGCAAAAATTAATAACTCTGGCACCTTTTATGATACAATAAAGTAATTTACATCACTGTAAAGCATTTTCCCCTAAGCTTTCCAAATATATAAAGCATTTAGCTGTATCTTGTTCCTGTGGTTTGCAAATTACCATCAAATTGGGTCAGTTTTCAGTGATTTACAGGGTACGGAAAGTGCAATATTAGACAGTAGCAAAAAATTAATAACTCTGGCCCCTTTTATGATACAATAAAGTAATTTACATCACTGTAAAGCATTTCCCCTAAGCTTTCCAAATATGTAAAGCATTTAGCTGTATCTTGTTCCTGTGGTTTGCAAATTACCATCAAATTGGGTCAGTTTTCAGTGATTTACAGGGAGTGCAATATTGGACAGTAGCAAAAAATTAATAACTCTGGCACCTTTTATGATACAATAAAGTAATTTACATCACTGTAAAGCATTTCCCCTAAGCTTTCCAAATATGTAAAGCATTTAGCTGTATCTTGTTCCTGTGGTTTGCAAATTACCATCAAATTGGGTCAGTTTTCAGTGATTTACAGGGTACGGAAAGTGCAATATTGTACAGTAGCAAAAAATTAATAACTCTGGCACCTTTTATGATACAATAAAGTAATTTACATCACTGTAAAGCATTTCCCCTAAGCTTTCCAAATATGTAAAGCATTTAGCTGTATCTTGTTCCTGTGGTTTGCAAATTACCATCAAATTGGGTCAGTTTTCAGTGATTTACAGGGAGTGCAATATTGGACAGTAGCAAAAAATTAATAACTCTGGCACCTTTTATGATACAATAAATAATTTACATCACTGTAAAGCATTTTCCCTAAGCTTTCCAAATATGTAAAGCATTTAGCTGTATCTTGTTCCTGTGGTTTGCAAATTACCATCAAATTGGGTCAGTTTTCAGTGATTTACAGGGTGCGGAAAGTGCAATATTGGACAGTAGCAAAAAATTAATAACTCTGGCCCCTTTTATGATACAATAAAGTAATTTACATCACTGTAAAGCATTTCCCCTAAGCTTTCCAA
Organism: Danio kyathit; assembly: GCA_903798195.1. Taxonomy (NCBI): domain Eukaryota; kingdom Metazoa; phylum Chordata; class Actinopteri; order Cypriniformes; family Danionidae; genus Danio; species Danio kyathit. The sequence goes on from CAIGQS010000020.1 coordinate 192,152, forward strand.
ATATGTAAAGCATTTAGCTGTATCTTGTTCCTGTGGTTTGCAAATTACCATCAAATTGGGTCAGTTTTCAGTGATTTACAGGGAGTGCAATATTGTACAGTAGCAAAAAATTAATAACTCTGGCATCTTTTATGATACAATAAAATAATTTACATCACTGTAAAGCATTTCCCCTAAGCTTTCCAAATATGTAAAGCATTTAGCTGTATCTTGTTCCTGTGGTTTGCAAATTACCATCAAATTGGGTCAGTTTTCAGTGATTTACAGGGTGCGGAAAGTGCAATATTGGACAGTAGCAAAAAATTAATAACTCTGGCCCCTTTTATGATACAATAAAGTAATTTACATCACTGTAAAGCATTTCCCCTAAGCTTTCCAAATATGTAAAGCATTTAGCTGTATCTTGTTCCTGTGGATTTGCAAATTACCATCAAATTGGGTCAGTTTTCAGTGATTTACAGGGAGTGCAATATTGTACAGTAGCAAAAAATTAATAACTCTGGCATCTTTTATGATACAATAAAATAATTTACATCACTGTAAAGCATTTCCCCTAAGCTTTCCAAATATGTAAAGCATTTAGCTGTATCTTGTTCCTGTGGTTTGCAAATTACCATCAAATTGGGTCAGTTTTCAGTGATTTACAGGGTGCGGAAAGTGCAATATTGGACAGTAGCAAAAATTAATAACTCTGGCCCCTTTTATGATACAATAAAGTAATTTACATCACTGTAAAGCATTTTCCCCTAAGCTTTCCAAATATGTAAAGCATTTAGCTGTATCTTGTTCCTGTAATTTGCAAATTACCATCAAATTGGGTCAGTTTTTCAGTGATTTACAGGGAGTGCAATATTGGACAGTAGCAAAAATTAATAACTCTGGCACCTTTTATGATACAATAAAGTAATTTACATCACTGTAAAGCATTTTCCCTAAGCTTTCCAATATATAAAGCATTTAGCTGTATCTTGTTCCTGTGGTTTGCAAATTACCATCAAATTGGGTCAGTTTTCAGTGATTTACAGGGTACGGAAAGTGCAATATTAGACAGTAGCAAAAAATTAATAACTCTGGCCCCTTTTATGATACAATAAAGTAATTTACATCACTGTAAAGCATTTCCCCTAAGCTTTCCAAATATGTAAAGCATTTAGCTGTATCTTGTTCCTGTGGTTTGCAAATTACCATCAAATTGGGTCAGTTTTCAGTGATTTACAGGGTACGGAAAGTGCAATATTGTACAGTAGCAAAAAATTAATAACTCTGGCACCTTTTATGATACAATAAAATAATTTACATCACTGTAAAGCATTTTCCCTAAGCTTTCCAAATATGTAAAGCATTTAGCTGTTTCTTGTTCCTGTGGTTTGCAAATTACCATCAAATTGGGTCAGTTTTCAGTGATTTACAGGGTGCGGAAAGTGCAATATTGGACAGTAGCAAAAAATTAATAACTCTGGCCCCTTTTATGATACAATAAAGTAATTTACATCACTGTAAAGCATTTCCCCTAAGCTTTCCAAATATGTAAAGCATTTAGCTGTATCTTGTTCCTGTGGTTTGCAAATTACCATCAAATTGGGTCAGTTTTCAGTGATTTACAGGGAGTGCAATATTGTACAGTAGCAAAAAATTAATAACTCTGGCATCTTTTATGATACAATAAATAATTTACATCACTGTAAAGCATTTCCCCTAAGCTTTCCAAATATGTAAAGCATTTAGCTGTATCTTGTTCCTGTGGTTTGCAAATTACCATCAAATTGGGTCAGTTTTTCAGTGATTTACAGGGTGCGGAAAGTGCAATATTGGACAGTAGCAAAAAATTAATAACTCTGGCACCCTTTTATGATACAATAAAGTAATTTACATCACTGTAAAGCATTTCCCCTAAGCTTTCCAAATATGTAAAGCATTTAGCTGTATCTTGTTCCTGTAGTTTGCAAATTACCATCAAATTGGGTCAGTTTTCAGTGATTTACAGGGAGTGCAATATTGGTACAGTAGCAAAAATTAATAACTCTGGCACCTTTTATGATACAATAAAATAATTTACATCACTGTAAAGCATTTCCCCTAAGCTTTCCAAATATGTAAAGCATTTAGCTGTATCTTGTTCCTGTGGTTTGCAAATTACCATCAAATTGGGTCAGTTTTCAGTGATTTACAGGGTACGGAAAGTGCAATATTGGACAGTAGCAAAAAATTAATAACTCTGGCCCCTTTTATGATACAATAAAGTAATTTACATCACTGTAAAGCATTTCCCCTAAGCTTTCCAAATATGTAAAGCATTTAGCTGTATCTTGTTCCTGTAATTTGCAAATTACCATCAAATTGGGTCAGTTTTCAGTGATTTACAGGGAGTGCAATATTGGACAGTAGCAAAAAATTAATAACTCTGGCACCTTTTATGATACAATAAAGTAATTTACATCACTGTAAAGCATTTTCCCTAAGCTTTCCAAATATATAAAGCATTTAGCTGTATCTTGTTCCTGTGGTTTGCAAATTACCATCAAATTGGGTCAGTTTTCAGTGATTTACAGGGTACGGAAAGTGCAATATTGTACAGTAGCAAAAAATTAATAACTCTGGCACCTTTTATGATACAATAAAGTAATTTACATCACTGTAAAGCATTTTCCCTAAGCTTTCCAATTATGTAAAGCATTTAGCTGTATCTTGTTCCTGTGGTTTGCAAATTACAATCAATATTGGAGTGGTGCAATATTGGACAGTAGCAAAAAATTAATAACTCTGGCACCTTTTAAGCTAAAATAAATTATTTTACATCACTTAAAACCCCAAAACCTCCTCTTTCTGGAGATACCATGCATTTACCTGTATCATGTTTGGAATTTGTAAAATCGATTGTCAAATTTAACTGTTTTACGGTAATGCACCGAGAGTCCAAATTTGACCTACAGCATTTTACCCATAATTCTGTGAACGTGAATGCTTTCATCGACGAACCGACATTATCGGAAACCTCAAGTTCCCAGCTTTCCAATGAGATCAATTAGCTACCTGTATCATGTTTAGAAATTGTAAAATCGCAGGTTAAACCGAGCCGTTTTTCCAGAGGTTTGTCGAGAGTCCAAATTTGGCGCTGGCATTTTGCCCATAATTCGGCCAATTCGAAAGCTATAATCGTAGAACGGGTTTCGTTGGATAGCTTAGATTGTCTGCTTTCCGCAGAGCTCCGACACGCGGTTCTGGCGTTTTCAGAGAGGCGGGAATTCGAAGGCGAATTCGGTCGAATTCCGGCTCCTGCCCAGCAGCCCATAGGCGACTGTCGGGCCTGGGGGAGGTCAAACTCATATTTTTGGTCGTAAAATGAAAACGATAAGTCGCACGTGGACAAACGAGACGCCGACGTTCTCGGGGGAGCGGCCCGGACGCGGCGATGCCAGACTCACTCTGACAGGCCGCTTCCTTGGCACATTGGAATTTGCAGTGAGAGGCCGATTCACTCACTGAGCGACAGTGAGAACGTGAAGCGTTCGCGTCGGAAAGTTGAGATTGCGCACGCCCGCAGTCCCGACGCTCAGGCTTCTGCCCCCGGCGTTCGTTTTCGTCTCTCGCGCTTCGTTACCCTTCCAGGCCATATATGGTCGTGTCCGCCGATCGCCGATGGGTCGATTTCGAAGCTTGACTCCGAAAATTCGTTACATACGAAAAAATTAGGGTGATCCGAATCGGCGCGCCGAGACGATCGCGGGAATGTACGACTCACCCCAGAGAGAAACGGATGAGTGAAGCTGTTGAGCTTGACTCTAGTCTGGCCCTGTGAAGAGACATGAGGGGTGTAGAATAAGTTGGGAGGTCGCCCCTGGAGATCACTCCCTCCATGGGCCGGCCGCCGGTGAAATACCACTACTCTTATCGTTTCCCTCACTTACCCGGTGAGGCAGGGAGGTTGGGAGGCCTCTGCGTCAGGGCTTTCCCCGCTTCTGGTGTCACAGCGCCCTGGGGCTCCCCCCCCGGGCGGCGACCTGCCCCGGGACAGTGGCATGGTGGGGAGTTTGACTGGGGCGGTACACCTGTCAAACGGTAACGCAGGTGTCCTAAGGCGAGCTCAGGGAGGACAGGAACCCTCCCGCGGAGGCATAAGGGCAAAGCTCGCTTGATCTTGATTTTCAGTATGAGTACGGACCGCGTAAAGCGGGGGCCTCACGATCCCTTCGGCTTTTTGGGTTTTAAGCGGGGGAGGTGTCAGAAAAGTTACCACAGGATAACTGGCTTGTGGCGGCCAAGCGTTCATAGCGACGTCGCTTTTTGATCCTTCGATGTCGGCTCTTCCTATCATTGTGAAGCAGAATTCACCAAGCGTTGGATTGTTCACCCACTAACAGGGAACGTGAGCTGGTTTAGACCGTCGTGAGACAGGTTAGTTTTACCCCTACTGATGTAGGCGTTTTTGCACTAGTAAATCCCGCTCAGTACGAGAGGAACCGCGGTGTTCAGACAATTGGTTCGTTGCGCTTGGCTGAGGATCCACTGGCGCGAAGCTACCATCTGCGGGATTATGACTGAACGCCTCTATAAGTCCAGAATCCCGCCTAAGGCAACGATACCGCAGCGCCGTCGGATCTCCGATAGGCCCCTGATAGCCGGGAAGCCCCTCTCCGGGGGGGGCGCCCCGGCTGCGGAGAGCCGCTCGTGACCGGAACCGGGGGGCGGCGGCCAGGAACGAGCGCGCCCCTCTTCCAGTAACGCATCGCATGTTTGTGGGGAACCCGGTGCTTAAATGACTCGTAGACGACCTGATTCTGGGTCGGGGTGTCGTGCGTGGCAGAGCAGCTCTGTCGCTGCGATCCATTGAAAGTCAGCCCTCGATCCAAGTTTTGTCGGCCTGAGGCGTAAGGGGCCTCCGGCCTGGCAATATATTGTGAACATAGTGGGCAACCAACGGCACGAGGCCGACTGGCCGGCTCCTTTAAGGGGAGGCGTGGTCAGCCAGAGGTGGGCGGCTATAAAAGGGCGAAGGCCACGTCAGCGCAAACCTTTGCACCTCAGCATGGGGTCCGTGTGTGTTCTCTGTGGCGGCGGCACGTACAGCGATCTATCCCAGCATTTGAAAAAAATCCACGGCATTGCAAATGTAGATGAGCGGCGGCTTTTGCTCTCGCTAGCATCGGGCCGTCGACCTAAATAAGACCCGCTGCCCGGTCGTGGGATGTCCCCAACGGCCGGCTCGGATGGATCGGCATATGAAAACGCACAAGGACCTTTCGCCTGATTTACGCGCAGATGCGGAAAAAAAAGCAAAACGCGCGAGGTGATCAACAGATGGATGAGCTCAGCGCGAGTGGCCCGCCGGTGGCGGTGGTCAGTCGGTTGAAGGAGGATGACGAAGAGGGTGTGAAGGTCGATGCGCCTCGGGGTGAGCTCCAGCCATTGACCGCCGATGTTAATTCCATGAAGGTGTCGTTGGCCGTTATGTCCCGTGAATTCAAGCGGCTCTGGCCCGTCGAAGATGGTGAGCGGGCAGTCATTCCATCGGATGCTGCGCCGCCCAGTGAAGCATTCTCCTTCCCCGATGCCGGCGTTGAGTGAGTAAGATTTCCCATACATTTTGGTTGGTTTTTGGTTTGTCTGATTCGTTGGGCGATTGTGTTTCCAGACAAGCTGATGAAGGAATACCACGATTACATATTAGGCAGCGACCCCAGCCCCAAACAACGTAACAATTCATCCACTAAAGTTGCGCATATTCGATCGTTTGTTTCATTTATGGCTGCTGGTTCTCACGATTGACTAATCTTCTCTTTTTGGTAAAACCGGAGAGATTCGGCCGTGGGTGTCGCTGCTATCGCGGTTCCCCATGGTGGATTCCACCCGTCATCAGTATCAGACATGCCGCCCAGTTTGTCGACTATGTAGCTGAGACACCCCCCCCAAGCTCCCGTCTCTCACCGAGGTCTATGATCCCATAAAACGAGAGCTACGTTCGATCTTCGTGGGCTGCGGCGCAAGGTGGTATCGCACGAGATGGAAGTAAAACGAGCTAAGATGCCCGGCTCATACCCAGATCCGACCTGCTATTCTGCCACAAGCAGGCGGGTCAAAGATACCTGATATCCTAGGTACGCATGGTGGTGATGGCGTGGTCGGGGTGGTGGTGGTGTGAGGTTGAATGTACTTGACCTCCCCTCTGTGTTATTTTCCGAAAGCAGATGCATTGGCTACATCGCCGCGTACGTCAGAACAGTGGAAGTTATATGGGTACCTGTTGGCATATCTGATGTCTATATATGGTCATCGCCCGGGGGTTTTCCAAAACCTATTAATGCAGGAGGTGGTGGACGCGACGCTCGTCGGACGGCGCAGCCGTGGTGATTGACGTGAGTCTAACCCCATGTTAGCGATGATGCCGTGTGTTTATTATCCTCACGACCGCCTGATTTTCCCCGCGCTCTCCCCTAGGTCCGAACCACAAAACGAATCAGACGTTCGGCGCAGCGCAACTGTCTCTAACCAGCGGGGAGTATCAGTGGTTTCACCAATTTATGGAACTCAAAGAGGGGCTTCCAGGTGGGAAAAGTGCAACATACTTCTTTTTTACTTCTCGCCCGTCTCACTGTAAGAATTTGAACCAGTACTTCCAGATGGCGTGGGCGAGATGGGTCTAGCTGGGCGCCCACGTTCACCGACGTGCGTTCCTCATTGCAACCCACGTAAAACATACTCACACCGGGGCGATCGCAGCAAGCTCGCTGCATTCATGGCGCATGACCCACAAACAGCGGACCGCTACTACGCTCAGCACCTGACCCCGGAGCAAGCGATGGACCACCGCAAGATGTTTGAAACCTCTTTGGTTGAAAAGGCGGTGGACCCACATGTGAGTAACGCAGTAATTTATACCGATTTGGTCGCATCAATGTCGGCTAACATAAGCTCTCGCCCTTCTCCAGGTGTCCGCCAGGTGAGAGCCACTAAGCGGCCCGTCGAGGCCCACAGGCAGACAGCACTGAAACGAAGCGACCAAGGCGGATGGCACCCTTCTGTCCTTAAACATGATTAAATTGAATAAAATTGTTAAAAAAAAAAACGAACGCTTCATTAATTCTTTTGAAATAGTAAAACTACATGTGTCCTCCCGTGGGTGATCTGTGGCCGGCGTGGATACACTGCAGTCCGCTCTCCCCTGTCTGCGAATGGGGGTTAGGCGTGGTGGCCGTGCCTGGCGTAAAGACGCGACTGTCCGCACGGTGAGTGTGCGACCAGCGGTGTAAAGACGCATCATAGCGGATCTCCATGGACTTTCTCATATTATTATATGAACTGATTGTTAGTATGCATAAAGGTACACTCACCGGCCACTTTATTAGGTACATCTTTCGTGTGCCAGGTAAGACCCCCTTTTGCCTTCAGAACTGCCTCAATCCTTCGTGGCTTAGATTCAACAAGCTACTGGAAATATTCCTCAGAGATTTTGCTCCATATTGACATGATAGCATCCCAGTTGCTGCAGATTTGTCAGCTGCACATCCATGATGTGAATCTCCCATTCCACCACATCCCAAAGGTGCTCTATTGGATTGAGGGTTGGTGACTGTGGAGGCCTATTGAGTACAGTGAACATTGTCATGTTCAAGAAACCAGTCTGAGATGATTCGCGCTTTATGACATGGTGCGCTATCCTGCTGGAAGTAGCCATCAGAAGATGGAGACACTGTGGTCATAAAGGGATGGACATGGTCAGCAACAATACTCAGGTAGGCTGTGGCGTTGACACTAGGGTTGGGCGATGTTGACCAATTTGGCATTGTACGATGTCTAATGTGAACATCGGCGATGGACGATGGAATCGTTGTCGTAGGCGGACGGGGTTTGCAGGTAACAGCGTTTGCCACTGAATCTACACATTTTAAGCAGAGGTGCTGTATAATCCTCACGATGTATTTAATCCTTACGATGCTGTCAGCCGTGCAAACGGCAGCTATAAATAAAATATAACACAGCTCATGAAAAGACCGTTATTGCTATTAAGATGACATGCAAATAATAAGTTATACATCAATATAAATGTGGGGCGGGCTCAGCATTGTGAAGTTTATTGGCCATCGGCGATGGCATCGTCTATCGGCCCAACCCTAGTTGACACGATGCTCAATTGGTACTAATGGGCCCAAAGTGTGCCACGGAAATCTCCCCACACCATTACACCACCACCAGCAGCCTGAACCGCTGATACAAGGCAGTATGGATCCATGCTTTCATGGTGTTGAAGCCAAATTCTGACCCGACCATCCGAATGTGGCAGCAGAAATGGAGACTCATCAGACAGGCAACGTTTCTCCAATCTTGTCCAGTTTTGGTGAGCCTGTGTGAATTGTAGCCTCAGTTTCCTGTTCTTAGCTGACAGGAGTGGCACCGGTGTGGTCTTCTGCTGCTGTAGCCCATCCGCCTCAAGGTTGGACGTGTTGTGTGTTCAGAGATGCTCTTCTGCAGACCTCGGTTGTAACGAGCTTATTTGAGTTACTGTTGCCTTTCTATCAGCTGGAACCAGTCTGGCCATTCTCCTCTGACCTCTGGCATCAACAAGGCATTTGCGCCCACAGAACTGCCGCTCACTGGATATTTCCTCTTTTTCAGACCATTCTCTGTAAACCTAGAGATGTTTGTGCGTGAAAATCCCAGTAGATCAGCAGTTTCTGAAATACTCAGAGCAGCCCGTCTGGCACCAACAACCATTCCACTCAAAGTCACTTAAATCCCCTTTCCTTCCCCGTTCTGATGCTCACTTTGAATTGCAGCAGATCGTCTTGACCATGTCTATGAGTTGCTGCCATGTGATTGGCTGATTAGAAATTTGTGTCGAGCAGTTGGACAGGTGTACCTAATAAAGTGGCCGGTGATGTGTATATATTCTGCATGACCTTATTCTACATCCCTAAACCTAATTACTACTATTAATAAGCTGCAAATTAGGAGTTTATCAAGCTAAAAGGCAGAGTTAATGTTTGTTAATAGCAAGAATTGTACCTTTAAATAAAAATTTAAATAAAAAGCTGAACCTTTAAAAAAATCTGATTTGATTTGGAATTGATGTCAAGAAGCAATTCAGTAGGATTCATGAACACATTGTGAGTCTGATCAAATGATTCATTGAATAAATAATGATCTATTCACAAATTTGGCATCATTATTGTGTCACAAATGAGCCAGTGCGCACGCACACACATGCACACACCATACAATTTACATAAATGCTGGCCTGTTTCTCACATATGATTCCCAATTCCGCATAAGGTTTTATGATACTTTTGAAAAAAAGTTAAATAATCATTTTTAAAAGAGCTTTAGTCCTTATATTCATATATAAATAGTATAGTTAATATATTGAAGCTTACAAGCACATTTTTGTAATTGTAATAGTTAAAGGTGCTGTATGTAAGTTTTTGACTTTCTAAAGCATAAAAATACCATAATATGTTTGCAGATATTTAAGAAACATCCCAAGTGAACATACTGTTTAACTGAAAAACAATGCTGAAGTCAGATATTCTGCTTTGAAACTGTTTTTTCCGTGCCGGAACACTGTCTTTGTTTAGGTAAATTTAACCAGCAGAATGCCAGTTTAGCCAATTATATTCAGCACTCCGGGTTGCCTTGTTGGAAAACAGCGTATTTCATTCATTCATCAGAAAGGCTGTGAAAGCATGCGCCCGTGACCGAAATGGACAGTATCAGACATCGAAATGAGACAGATTCAGTTCCACATGGTTATTAATTAGCAAATGATATAAATATTACGAACGTAAACATTAGGTGAGCAGGTTACTTTGTAATCTCGTGTCCTAACAACACGCAAACAGCAGTTTGGCTGTTTGCACTAGACGAAACACGACAGAAATGTAATATACAGCCTTTCAGAAGCACAGAATAAGCACTCACTCACTCACGAAACGGTAAGGTTTAGAATCCATTCAAGCTCACATTGTTAGCATTTAGCACTGAATAAAACACACGAGGCTTACCTGAGGTGCACTGTCATAGATTTCACATGTTGAGCTGTGAGAAATGAAGCCGTTTCTAATATCTCAATTCGAGGTGTTGGTTAGAACTAAAACTCCTTTTAATATGGAACATATTCCTTCTATCGCGTATCGTTGCTTTTATTTAGAACACGGTTTAAATCACTCGCTCCTGTACTCAATCTGGCATCCCACGCGTGCGTTTATTTTGATCTAGGAGTGCAATACCTAGTTCAACCACTGGGTGTCAAACTTACATACTGCACCTTTAAAATCAACACAGGCTCATTCTAAAAACATAGTCCCGTGGATGTTTCTGGAGGCTGCGAATTATGTAGCCGGAGGTACGTATGGCTGCGTTTCATTTTTTAAGCGAACGATACGGGGTGGTCTGACGCCATTCCTTTTGGTGCTTACCGGATGACCAGATTACCTCTGTGTGGAGGCCTTTCCGCCGCAAGCAGTTTGTCCTGTTAGCTCGTTGTGTATGTCGGACTTGAGACGCAGAGAGGAGTTGACCACACGACAACGACCGGGCTCTAGTCTGGTGAAGAGCGGTTCTAGAAATCAGGTAAGACAAAAACAGAACCCAAAAAAACAAAATCAACAGGGTGAGAATGTGGTAAAATCCAAAACGTGGTAAAAATCAGACGACGGCTTTTCTTTTTTGGATCTCTTTTGTAAACCGTTGGTTGGGTTTAGGGAAGTATGTGGGTGGGCGGGTCAATCAGTAAGATTGGTTGGGTTTAGGAAAGGAGGAGGGTGGGTCAGTGGATTGGCCGGTCACCCCAGTCAATCATTCAGTCAGACAGACAGATGGTTGGTCGACAGCGGCCTCTAGTGGGTTTATGCAAGAACAGCACAGGCGTGAAATGGCACTCGTGAGAGACATTTGAGATACGAAAAATCGCACACAGCGGCTCTCGCGGATTCGCGAAAACAAAAACTGCAAAAATCATACCTCCGTGGATATGTTGTGGACTACATTTCCAGAATGAGCCTGGGTTGGTTCAAATTTATACAGGCAGTAATATCTAATCTATCAATATTATTAGCCACCTTTTTTTCGATTGGTTACAGAACAAACCACTGTTGTTCATTGACTTGCCTAACTAACCGAACTACTTAAAAGTTTAAATATTAAACCAATTCATGAAGTGTCCATGATAGCAACTAGTGCTGCACAATATATTGTTTCAGCATCGATATCGCAACGTGAGCTTCCGCAATAGTCACATCGAAGATCTGCAATATCAAGCTGGAATTACAATGAACCAGGAACCACAAGTCTGAACACGTAGTTTCTGAGTCATTGCAACTCTAACCCAATGGTGTGAACGTTTTTTTTTTATTTGGATGTGTTTTGAAGGCCTGTGACTAAGAGTTTAAGTGAATTTAGATTATTTGGCACAAGAAATTATGAAGTTTTGGCTTTATCAAAGGTTCATTCATTCATTCATTTTCTTTTTCGGCTTAGTCCCTTTTTTAATCCGGGGTTGCCACAGCTGAATGAACCGCCAACTTATCCAGCACATGTTTTACTAAGCAGATGCCCTTCCAGCTGCAACCCATCACTGGAAACACCCATACACACTCATTCACACACATACACTATGGACAATTTAGCCTACGCAATTCACCTGTACCGCATGTGTTTGGACTGTGGGGGAAACCGGAGCACCCGGAGGAAACCCACGCCAACACAGGGAGAACATGCAAACTCCACACAGAAATGCCAACTGAGCCAGCCGAGGCTCGAACCAGCAACCATCTTGCTGTGAGGCGAACGTGCTACTCACTGTGCCACCGTGCAGCCCTTTATCAGAGGTTAACTGTGTTTAATTACTGATAAAATGAAGACTATAGAGTGTTATTTGACATTTGTGTGCTTGGGATACGTGCTGCCATCCTGCTGTTTGTGTTTGTTCTGTCTGCATCGTGCTGTTTCTTTCTTAGCATCTCAGTCTAGTTGGTTTCGCTTGGCGCTTGGACGTAGCATGCACGTTGCATGTGTGAGTGCACGGTGTTTTTATTTATTGTGTACTCGTGTCTTGCATTCAGTCTTCTGTTGGTGTTGTGTTTAGCATGTGGTACATGTGATACATGTTTACATGCACTGCGTGCTTTAGTGTTGCGTTTCATGTGAACAGGCGGTTAAGGAGTTCTCTCATTGACAGTGCATTCCAGTCCTGTTTTCACGTGAGCACATGGCTTGTGTTGTCTCTTTGTGTCATGTGCTCTCCTGTCTATTGTCTAGTCCCACCCTCCTTGTTGTCCCATTATTACTTTATTCAGTGCAACTGTTTGTTTCCTTAGGCCGGCTCACATTGTGGGATTTTTATAATCCTGAACGATTGTAGCATGTCAGACTGCATGAACATGGCTCTCATGTCACACTGTCATAATGTCAGACTGAACGACAATGAGATGCACCAAAAGAAAACTCTCCCGGAGTTTGACGTCATCCACCCGTGACACTTTCACTATCCCGCGTTCTGAAATGATTCCTCACAGCAAACGTAAACAATCTGTAGCGGCAATTTTGCACACGACTGTCTCAATAATAAAACCAGAAAGAAAAAAACTGTTTTGACATTTCCTCAGGGTCATTTGAATTGTCGCATGAATCAAATCCAGAGCTCCTATTGGTTCTTGGATTGACGCTCAACGCAGCTGTTGTCAAACTGCGGGAAGTGTCTGAAATCTTCTGACGCTGCCAGAACTTCATCTGAGAGAAAATCTGATCGCAACAGACATTAAACGTCTGTCTGTGAACATGTCAAACCAACAATCAAAGATCACAGATTTTATCCCAGGATTTCAGGAATCTTTTAGGATTTCCCAAATTTGTCTCAGATGACAGAATCATGGCTGAAATCTCACAGTGTGAGCAGGGCTTTAATTATTTCTGCTAAAAACTCCCTTTAGTCTGCTGTCCTGTGCCAGTTCGTCATCTTTCTTTCAAGTGTCCAATAGTGTCCAGTCCAGCCCTACTCTTCTCTGCCAGCCCAGTCAAGTCTATTTTTAGTTATGTTTTTGTTCCCTTTTTGTTTTGTATTAATATAAACCCATTTGAGTCCTCATCCTTCCCTTTCCTGTAACCCAATCAATGTAAATAATCTTTTCAAAAAGTCGTTTTGTGAAATTATATTAATATCGCAATATATATTGCAGAAAAATAAAATTGCATGTTAGTTTTTTCCAATATCGTGCATATATATAGATATATTGTATTATTGAACATACAGCCCGATCTGAAGATTAAAGTAACTACCTATTGTCAAAAAAGTTGTTAATTCCTACAAATTCATACACTTTTATGAAAATGTACATTTATTAAAAAAGAGGCGTGTCTATGGAGTCAATCTAAGGCCATATATACTTGCAAAATAAAAGAAAGTTTTGCAAAACAAAAAATAAAGTATTGAGAAAAATAAATAAATAAATGCAAATTTCCAAAAACCGCAAGGGGAAATTAATTTGAGAATTAAAAATGAAATTTGCTAACAAAAATAAAGAACTTCAAATAAAAATCAAGCAGTGCAAAAAAAAAAACCTAAAATGTTTGCAATAAAAAAACTACATATATTGCAAAACATTTTTACAGCATTGCCTTTAGAAACCCATCCAGTCAATTGCAATGCTCATTTTGATTTTCTTTTTAGTCAACCGTAAGTTTGCGATGCCGTTTTCACATTGCACTTCACATTTCTGCGTGTTTCACTTTGTGGCCCTGATTTGACAAGGGGACTATCAAATAACTATCAATTAGATATACCTGAACTTCTCTCGTGTGCCTCTGTTTCAGCTGTGCTTGCTTCTGCTTCCTCTTTCAAAGTTTTATGGCGGTTGGCAAGCAAATGATGACGTAGCTGAATTGGAGGTAGGTACGGTCCTGCCGTAAATGCCCAAGTTCCCTTGACTCAGCCCCTTGTCAAATCAGGGTCACAAAGTGAAACGCGCAGAAATGTGAAATGGAAAATGAAAACAGCATCGCAAACTCACAGTTGACTAAAAAGCAAATGTTTAAAAAAAATGTTTTGCAAATATATATAGCTTTTTTTTTTGCAAATATTTTAGGTTTTTTTTGCAGTTCTTTTTTTGTTTGCAAATTTCGTTTCTCAAAAAAAAAAAAAAAATTCCCTTTGCGATTTTTGGAGATTTGCATTTATTTATTTATTTATTTTTTGCTCAATACTTTATTTTTTGTTTGCAAAACTAGTACACAGTACAAAATACACATGGCCCTACATTGACTTCACATGTCCTCCCCAAACCCCACCCCTAACCCTACCCCTCATTAGGGGATGCACAAATCGTACTAAACGAGATATATTTATGGCTATAATTCGTATTAATTTGTAGACTATCATACTAATTAATACGAATTATAGCCATTAAATCAAAAAGGATTGCCATGAGATTGTATTGGAATATCGGCAGACGTCTAGTGACAA
>CAIGQS010000020.1:207097-229597 GCA_903798195.1 Danio kyathit
AATCCACCCTCTGTAAATCACTGAAAACTGACCCAATTTGATTGGGGTTTGCAAACGACAGGAACAAGATACTGCTGAATGCTTTACATATTTGGAAAGCTCAGGGAAAATGATTTACAGTGATGTAAATTATTCTATTGTAGCATAAAAGGGGCCAAAGTTATTAATTTTTTACTACTGTCCAATATTGCATTTTCAAAACAATCCACCCTCTGTAAATCACTGAAAACTGACCCAATTTGATTGGGGTTTACAAAGCAAAAGAACAAGATACTGCTGAATGCTTTACATCTTTGGAAAGCCCAGGGAAAATGCTTTACAGTGATGTAAATTATTCTATTGTATCATAAAAGGGGCCAAAGTTATTAATTTTTTACTACTGTCCAATATTGCATTTTCAAAACAATCCACCCTCTGTAAATCACTGAAAACTGACCCAATTTGATTGGGGTTTGCAAACGACAGGAACAAGATACTGCTGAATGCTTTACATATTTGGAAAGCTCAGGGAAAATGCTTTACAGTGATGTAAATTATTCTATTGTATCATAAAAGGGGCCAAAGTTATTAATTTTTTACTAATGTCCAATATTGCATTGTCGGTAAATCACTGAAAACTGACCCAATTTGATTGGGGTTTGCAAACCACAGGAACAAGATACAGCTGAATGCTTTACATCTTTGGAAAGCTCAGGGAAAATGCTTTACAGTGATGTAAATTATTCTATTGTATCATAAAAGGGGCCAAAGTTATTAATTGTTTACTACTGTCCAATATTGCATTTTCAAAACAATCCACCCTCTGTAAATCACTGAAAACTGACCCAATTTGATTGGGGTTTACAAAGCAAAAGAACAAGATACTGCTGAATGCTTTACATCTTTGGAAAGCTCAGGGAAAATGCTTTACAGTGATGTAAATTATTCTATTGTATCATAAAAGGGGCCAAAGTTATTAATTTTTTACTACTGTCCAATATTGCATTTTCAAAACAATCCACCCTCTGTAAATCACTGAAAACTGACCCAATTTGATTGGGGTTTGCAAACCACAGGAACAAGATACTGCTGAATGCTTTACATATTTGGAAAGCTCAGGGAAAATGCTTTACAGTGATGTAAATTATTCTATTGTATCATAAAAGGGGCCAAAGTTATTAATTTTTTACTACTGTCCAATATTGCATTTTCAAAACAATCCACCCTCTGTAAATCACTGAAAACTGACCCAATTTGATTGGGGTTTGCAAACCACAGGAACAAGATACAGCTGAATGCTTTACATCTTTGGAAAGCTCAGGGAAAATGCTTTACAGTGATGTAAATTATTCTATTGTATCATAAAAGGGGCCAAAGTTATTAATTTTTTACTACTGTCCAATATTGCATTTTCAAAACAATCCACCCTCTGTAAATCACTGAAAACTGACCCAATTTGATTGGGGTTTACAAAGCAAAAGAACAAGATACTGCTGAATGCTTTACATCTTTGGAAAGCTCAGGGAAAATGCTTTACAGTGATGTAAATTACTTTATTGTAGCATAAAAGGGGCCAGAGTTATTAATTTTTTACTACTGTCCAATATTGCATTGTCGGTAAATCACTGAAAACTGACCCAATTTGATTGGGGTTTGCAAACTACAGGAACAAGATACAGCTGAATGCTTTACATCTTTGGAAAGCTCAGGGAAAATGCTTTACAGTGATGTAAATTATTCTATTGTAGCATAAAAGGTGCCAGAGTTATTAATTTTTTGCTACTGTCCAATAATGCACTGTCAGCACATGCACACCAAAAAAATTGCCAAATTTGATTAAATATGCCCAACATGTATGTGTTTTTTTATTTTCATATTCTAAAGTGCCATAGTACTCAGAGACATGGACAGAAGCCAAAACCTTTATCCATGTATCCAATATTTATACTCCTGATTATGACAAATGAATGTTGGATTTGGGTTAGAGTCACTGTTGGATCTCGGTTAGATGCATTTATTTTATTTTTTTTTTTTTTTTTTGCCAATTTAACCTTTGACTTTAATGTTTCTGAACAAGATACAGTAACATATGTGGGCTCATTGGAAAGCTGAGAATCTGTGTTTTTTAATGCTGTTCGCTATTTCAAAATAGCTTAAATCTACACAAAGTTATCAAAAAAATGCTACCATCAAACAGGCACTGTCAGCACATGCACACCAAAAAAATTGCCAAATTTGATTAAATATGCCCAACATGTATGTGTTTTTTTATTTTCATATTCTAAAGTGCCATAGTACTCAGAGACATGGACAGAAGCCAAAACCTTTATCCATGTATCCAATATTTATACTCCTGATTATGACAAATGAATGTTGGATTTGGGTTAGAGTCACTGTTGGATCTCGGTTAGATGCATTTATTTTATTTTATTTTTTATTTTTTTGCCAATTTAACCTTTGACTGTAATGTTTCTGAACAAGATACAGTAACATATGTGGGCTCATTGGAAAGCTGAGAATCTGTGTTTTTTAATGCTGTTCGCTATTTCAAAATAGCTTAAATCTCCCCGAAGTTATCAAAAAAATGCTACCATCAAACAGGCACTGTCAGCACATGCACACCAAAAAAATTGCCAAATTTGATTAAATATGCCCAACATGTATGTGTTTTTTTATTTTCATATTCTAAAGTGCCATAGTACTCAGAGACATGGACAGAAGCCAAAACCTTTATCCATGTATCCAATATTTATACTCCTGATTATGACAAATGAATGTTGGATTTGGGTTAGAGTCACTGTTGGATCTCGGTTAGATGCATTTATTTTATTTTTTTTTTATTTTTTTGCCAATTTAACCTTTGACTTTAATGTTTCTGAACAAGATACAGTAACATATGTGGGCTCATTGGAAAGCTGAGAATCTGTGTTTTTTAATGCTGTTCGCTATTTCAAAATAGCCTAAATCTACACAAAGTTATCAAAAAAATGCTACCATCAAACAGGCACTGTCAGCACATGCACACCAAAAAAATTGCTAAATTTGATTAAATATGCCCAACATGTATGTGTTTTTTTATTTTCATATTCTAAAGTGCCATAGTACTCAGAGACATGGA
Organism: Danio kyathit; assembly: GCA_903798195.1. Taxonomy (NCBI): domain Eukaryota; kingdom Metazoa; phylum Chordata; class Actinopteri; order Cypriniformes; family Danionidae; genus Danio; species Danio kyathit. The sequence goes on from CAIGQS010000020.1 coordinate 210,195, forward strand.
CAGAAGCCACAACCTTTATCCATGTATCCAATATTTATACTCCTGATTATGACAAATGAATGTTGGATTTGGGTTAGAGTCACTGTTGGATCTCGGTTAGATGCATTTATTTTTTTTTTTTATTTTTTTTTGCCAATTTAACCTTTGACTTTAATGTTTCTGAACAAGATACAGTAACATATGTGGGCTCATTGGAAAGCTGAGAATCTGTGTTTTTTAATGCTGTTCGCTATTTCAAAATAGCTTAAATCTACACAAAAAAAAAAATGCCATTTGACATTATCAGAAGTATAAATATTGGATACATGGATAAAGGTTGTGGCTTCTGTCCATGTCTCTGAGTACTATGGCACTTTAGAATATGAAAATAAAAAAACACATACATGTTGGGCATATTTAATCAAATTTGGCAATTTTTTTGGTGTGCATGTGCTGACAGTGCCTGTTTGATGGTAGCATTTTTTTGATAACTTCGGGGAGATTTAAGCTATTTTGAAATAGCGAACAGCATTAAAAAACACAGATTCTCAGCTTTCCAATGAGCCCACATATGTTACTGTATCTTGTTCAGAAACATTACAGTCAAAGGTTAAATTGGCAAAAAAATAAAAAATAATAAAATAAATGCATCTAACCGAGATCCAACAGTGACTCTAACCCAAATCCAACATTCATTGTCATAATCAGGAGTATAAATATTGGATACATGGATAAAGGTTTTGGCTTCTGTCCATGTCTCTGAGTACTATGGCACTTTAGAATATGAAAATAAAAAAACACATACATGTTGGGCATATTTAATCAAATTTGGCAATTTTTTTGGTGTGCATGTGCTGACAGTGCCTGTTTGATGGTAGCATTTTTTTGATAACTTTGTGTAGATTTAAGCTATTTTGAAATAGCGAACAGCATTAAAAAACACAGATTCTCAGCTTTCCAATGAGCCCACATATGTTACTGTATCTTGTTCAGAAACATTAAAGTCAAAGGTTAAATTGGCAAGAAAATAAAAAAATAAAATAAATGCATCTAACCGAGATCCAACAGTGACTCTAACCCAAATCCAACATTCATTTGTCATAATCAGGAGTATAAATATTGGATACATGGATAAAGGTTGTGGCTTCTGTCCATGTCTCTGAGTACTATGGCACTTTAGAATATGAAAATAAAAAAACACATACATGTTGGGCATATTTAATCAAATTTGGCAATTTTTTTGGTGTGCATGTGCTGACAGTGCCTGTTTGATGGTAGCATTTTTTTGATAACTTTGTGTAGATTTAAGCTATTTTGAAATAGCGAACAGCATTAAAAAACACAGATTCTCAGCTTTCCAATGAGCCCACATATGTTACTGTATCTTGTTCAGAAACATTAAAGTCAAAGGTTAAATTGGCAAAAAAAAAAAAATAAATAAAATAAATGCATCTAACCGAGATCCAACAGTGACTCTAACCCAAATCCAACATTCATTTGTCATAATCAGGAGTATAAATATTGGATACATGGATAAAGGTTTTGGCTTCTGTCCATGTCTCTGAGTACTATGGCACTTTAGAATATGAAAATAAAAAAACACATACATGTTGGGCATATTTAATCAAATTTGGCAATTTTTTTGGTGTGCATGTGCTGACAGTGCCTGTTTGATGGTAGCATTTTTTTGATAACTTTGTGTAGATTTAAGCTATTTTGAAATAGCGAACAGCATTAAAAACACAGATTCTCAGCTTTCCAATGAGCCCACATATGTTACTGTATCTTGTTCAGAAACATTAAAGTCAAAGGTTAAATTGGCAAAAAAATAAAAAATAAAATAAATGCATCTAACCGAGATCCAACAGTGACTCTAACCCAAATCCAACATTCATTTGTCATAATCAGGAGTATAAATATTGGATACATGGATAAAGGTTGTGGCTTCTGTCCATGTCTCTGAGTACTATGGCACTTTAGAATATGAAAATAAAAAAACACATACATGTTGGGCATATTTAATCAAATTTGGCAATTTTTTTGGTGTGCATGTGCTGACAGTGCCTGTTTGATGGTAGCATTTTTTTGATAACTTTGGGGAGGTTTAAGCTATTTTGAAATAGCGATGATGGCTCAAATGCAAGAATACTGGTGCGCTGACATTTTAAGTCAATTTACCTTTTATTGGTCATCGTCAGGAGTAGAAATATTGCGCTACGTTCACCATTTTCCGAGCCTGCGCAGGGTAGGCACACGTTGATCCGCCCATTGTGGCGCGCGTGCAGCCCCGGACATCTAAGGGCATCACAGACCTGTTATTGCTCCATCTCGCGTGGCTGAACGCCACTTGTCCCTCTAAGAAGTTGGGACGCCGACCGCGCGGGGCCGCGTAACTATTTAGCATGCCGGAGTCTCGTTCGTTATCGGAATGAACCAGACAAATCGCTCCACCAACTAAGAACGGCCATGCACCACCACCCACAGAATCGAGAAAGAGCTATCAATCTGTCAATCCTTTCCGTGTCCGGGCCGGGTGAGGTTTCCCGTGTTGAGTCAAATTAAGCCGCAGGCTCCACTCCTGGTGGTGCCCTTCCGTCAATTCCTTTAAGTTTCAGCTTTGCAACCATACTCCCCCCGGAACCCAAAGACTCGTGGTTTCCCGCACGGTGCCCGGCGGGTCATGGGAATAACGCGGCCGGATCGCGGGTCGGCATCGTTTACGGTCGGAACTACGACGGTATCTGATCGTCTTCGAACCTCCGACTTTCGTTCTTGATTAATGAAAACATTCTTGGCAAATGCTTTCGCTTTCGTCCGTCTTGCGCCGGTCCAAGAATTTCACCTCTAGCGGCGCAATACGAATGCCCCCGGCCGTCCCTCTCAATCATGGCCCCGGGTTCCAGAAACCCACAAAATAGAACCGGAGTCCTATTCCATTATTCCTAGCTGCGGTATTCAGCGGCGGCTGGGCGGCCTGCTTTGAACACTCTAATTTTTTCAAAGTAAACGCTCCGGGCCCCGAGGTACCGGACACCCAGCTAAGAAGTGCTGCACATTAGCGACATTTCAACAGGGTCATAAGCCAATTTTCACCAAACATCTGAAAGTAGAAATTTATTTTTTTATAAATTAAACAAAATCCAACATTCACTTGTTCATAAGGAAAACAAGAGTAAAACATGTTTTTTTTAAGTCAGTTTGTGTTTTTCAGCTTAATGTGTATTTTTTTTTTTATTTATTTTTATTTTTTTCCTTTAGCTGCAGGAGTGAACACTGAAGTGGAAAAAATGTAAAAAATATATACAATTTGTTATTCTTGTTTATGTAAAGTACTTTGAGTTACCATTGTGTGTAAAAAACTGCTATCTAATTTGACAAATTGTAAAGTCAAATGTCAGCTGTTTTTCAATAGTTTACTGAGAGAAGTGCTGCACATTAGCGACATTTCAACAGGGTCATAAGCCAATTTTCACCAAACATCTGAAAGTAGAAATTTATTTTTTTATAAATTAAACAAAATCCAACATTCACTTGTTCATAAGGAAAATAAGAGTAAAACGTGTTTTTTTTTCTAATGTTAGTTTGTGTTTTTCATCTCAGTGTGTAGTTTTTTTATTTTTTATTTTTGCTCCTTTAGCTGCAGGAGTGAACACTGAAGTGGAAAAAATGTAAAAAAAAATAAATACAAGTTGTTATTGTTATATAGTCACAAAAGATTCTAAGTCTGGGAAGCAGTTCTCCTCTGGTGAGATGTATAAAGGGAGCATGGGCCTGTGTTTACTTTTTAGTTTAGTTTAAAAGGCTTAAAATGAATGAACTGAGACAGAACTTGATGACACAGGTTAGCTTTTGATAAAGTTTATTGACAATATGAAATAACAGCACAGTGGAAGACTGTCAGTTTAGTCTCAAACCCTGTTCTAAATGTCAGTGTGTGTGTTTAAATATTAAATGTCATGTAAAAAGACAACATTTCAATGCTAAAATAAATGATTTCATTAAAGAGACACACTTTTTTGAGATTTGAAGGAAAAGGGGACTATTGTGTAAATGTTCTAGAACTGTAGTTTTCTACATGGCTTTTACTATAGTTAAAAACAGCATTTATTGAAAGCTGGAAACCTTGTTTGTGTTCAAGCTTAATCACATGATGATTCAAAATGTGACATGATGACTTTTTTATAAATAATCCAGATGATTTCTCCTGTCATTTTCGACATTAATGTATTTAAACTTAATATTTTTCCCCAAACTAAGTATGAATCCACTCTCATGTGTGTTACATGTCTGTAGATATTTGGCTATGTTTTAGTGTGACTGCAGATGAGCAGAGACCTCAGTGTCACATGACCTGCATCCAGCAGCAGCAGGCCCTTTTGTTCTTTTGTTTGAAGGTGACAAGGTGCGGGGGTTTGTGTCTGTGTGTGTGGAGGGCCACTGAGACTCAATCTTTCACCAGAGATTCAAAAGTCAGAAGCAGTTTACCTGTACAGTGCAGTAACATATAATGTGAAAAATATATGCTGTTATTTTGACAGAGGTCTGCATCTGAACAAAGTGTAGTCTTTTAAAAGATGCCAGTGTGTCTGTCAACATTTGTGGTCATGGAACTGCCTGAAAAAGGCTTCCTAGCAGAGCACTGAAGAGCTGCTTATCCAAAAAGGTTTTATATGTTTTAAACAATGAAGAGTATTTTTTTTCTTTTAAAGGATGGCACATTTTAAAATGACATAAATAGTTTAAATGATCGGTCAATATATCTCAGAGATTGGGCCTGTGTTTACTTATTTGTTTAGTTTAAAAGGCATAAAATGAATGAACTGAGACAGAACTTGATGACACAGGTTAGCTTTTGATAAAGTTTATTGACAATATGAAATAACAGCACAGTGGAAGACTGTCAGTTTAGTCTCAAACCCTGTTCTAAATGTCAGTGTGTGTGTTTGAATGTTAAATGTCATGTAAAAAGACAACATTTCAATGCTAAAATAAATGATTTCATTAAAGAGACACACTTTTTGGGAAAGGGGACTATTGTATTAATGTCCTATAACTGTATTTTTTACATGGTTTTAATTATACTTTATACACTGCAAAAAAACAAAACAATTTTTCTTACTTAGATTTTTTTCTCTTGTTTCTACTCCAAATATCTAAAAATTCTAAAATGAAAAAAATTTTCTAGACAAGCAAAACATATTATGTTGTTTTCAGAAATAATATGGTAAAATTAAGTGAGTTTTTCCCTTAAAACAAGCAAAATACACTTGTTTTTCTTTTTAACATAATTTTGTTTTTGCTTACCCCATTGGCAGATTATTTTGCTTGTTTTAGGGAAAAGCTCACTTAATTTTGGCATATTATTTCTGAAAAAAAGATCATTTGTTTTGCTTGTCTAGAAAATAATTTTATGATTTAAGGATTTTTAGATATTTGGACTAGAAACAAGACAAAAAATCTAAGTAAGAAAAGCAGTTTTTTGCAGTGTAGTTAAAAATGTCATTTATTGAAAGCTGGAAACATTATTTGTGTTCAAGCTTGATCACATGATGATTCAAAATGTGACATGATGACTTTTTTAATCCAGATGATCTCTCCTGTTGTATATTAATGCATTTAAACTTAATATTTTTCCCCAAACTAATTATGAATCCACTCTCATGTGTGTTACATGTCTGTAGATATTTGACTATGTTTTAGTTTGACTGCAGATGAGCAGAGACCTCAGTGTCACATGACCTGCATCCAGCAGCAGAGGCCCTTTTGTTCTTTTGTTTGAAGGTGACAAGGTGCGGGGGTTTGTGTCTGTGTGTGTGGAGGGCCACTGAGACTCAATCTTTCACCAGAGATTCAAAAGTCAGAAGCAGTTTACCTGTACAGTGCAGTAACATATAATGTGAAAAATATATGCTGTTATTTGGACAGAGGTCTGCATCTGAACAAAGTGTAGTCTTTTAAAAGATGCCAGTGTGTCTGTCAACATTTGTGGTCATGGAACTGCCTGAAAAAGGCTTCCTAGCAGAGCACTGAAGAGCTGCTTATCCAAAAAGGTTTTATATGTTTTAAACAATGAAGAGTATTTTTTTTCTTTTAAAGGATGGCACATTTTAAAATGACATAAATAGTTTAAATGATCGGTCAATATATCTCAGAGATTGGGTCCTGTGTTTACTTATTTGTTTAGTTTAAAAGGCATAAAATGAATGAACTGAGACAGAACTTGATGACACAGGTTAGCTTTTGATAAAGTTTATTGACAATATCAAATAACAGCACAGTGGAAGACTGTCAGTTTAGTCTCAAACCCTGTTCTAAATGTCAGTGTGTGTGTTTGAATGTTAAATGTCATGTAAAAAGACAACATTTCAATGCTAAAATAAATGATTTCATTAAAGAGACACACTTTTCATTCCAATGCAACAAATGCAACAACACTGCTGTACTGACTTTTTGTGCAACAACTTGTTTTTGTTCTTTAGTGTTGTTTTTAATTTATATTATTTTTATTCTACATAGTCTTCCACTGTGCTGTTATTTCATATTCTTACTGAAATGCTGCAGAAAATACTCTGTTGTTTTTATTTCTATATATATTACTTTAATGCAAAGACAATAATGGAGAAAAGTACACTTAAAAATGCTTTCTAATAATAATAATAATCATTTTATCATCATTTTATATCATATTATTAGTGCTTCACAGTCTTTATATGTGTAATATAGGCTTATTTTAAAAATACAATTTATTTTTTATTTTCACATAAAATTTATGTATATATATATATTATTACTGTAGACTGGCTTAGAGTCATATAGTGACAAAATAATCTAAGTCTGGGAAGCAGTTCTCCTCTGGTGAGATGTATAAAGGGAGCATGGGCCTGTGTTTACTTTTTAGTTTAGTTTAAAAGGCATAAAATGAATGAACTGAGACAGAACTTGATGACACAGGTTAGCTTTTGATAAAGTTTATTGACAATATAAAATAACAGCACAGTGGAAGACTTTCAGTTTAGTCTCAAACCCTGTTCTAAACGATCTGGACAAGGCAAATAAGGATAAAGCCAACAGATACTTCTCACCAAATTTTAAGGTCAAGCTGTACTTCACAAACACCATATAGTGTCTTCAGACTTAACCCCAGACTATGAACCAGACCACCACCGGTATTCGGACACAACAGGCTCTGACCTGTATCGTGGCTAAATGTACACACCACCACTACTACAGAACAGAATAATGTATATAGTTATGCTTATGTTTAGTAGTTTATTTTTGTCTTATTTTTGTATATAGTTATCTTTTTAATTAGTAGTGTATATTTTATGTAGCTTTTATATTGAAAATTTTTAATATTATATATTTATTTTTTAATGAATTAATTTATTTAGGAATTAAATCTGTTTGGTGGATGTGCAAAAACCTCGTTGTTTGAGTCATGACTGATAACCCGGCCGACTAAAGATTTAGGCTCAAATTTTAATTATTTAATTATTATTTATTTTTAATTTATTGTATATAGTTATGTTTAGTTGTTTATTTTTGTCTTATGTTTTTGTATGTGGTTATCTTTTTAATGAGTAGTGTATATTTTATGTAGCTTTTATATTGAACATTTTTTATATTATATATTTATTATTTAATGAATTAATTTATTCAGGAATTAAATCTGTTTGGTGGATGTGCAAAAACTAACCCGGCGATCATGGATTTAGGCTCAAATTTTAATTATTTAATTATTATTTATTTTTAATTTATTGTATATAGTTATGTTTAGTTGTTTATTTTTGTCTTATGTTTTTGTATGTGGTATATTTTTAATATTTTATATTTATTTTTTAATGAATTAATTTATTCAGGAATGAAATCTGTTGGGTGAATGTGCAAAAACCTCGTTTTGTTGTTATGGCCGTTGTTTGGGGCACTTGTCTGGCAAATCAGTGGCCGAACCAAAAATTTAGGGACAAATTTCTATTATTTAATTATTATTTAATTTTAATTTATTGTATATAGTTATGCTTATGTTTATTTGTTTATTTTTGTCTTATTTTTTTATTATATAGTTATCTTTTTAATGAGTTGTGTATATGTTATGTAGCTTTTATATTGAATGTTTTAATATTATATATTTATTTTTTAATGAATTCATTTATTCAGGAATTAAATCTGTTTTGTGAATGTGCAAAAACCTTGTTTTTTTGTTTTGGCCGTTGTTTCAGTCGCTTACAACCGGACTGATCCAGTTTTTAGGCAGACATTTTAATATTATATAGTTATTTTTCTTTAATGTATTTAAAGTTTATAAGTGTATGTGTATTATTTCAAGTGTATGTTTAATGTATATAGTTGCAGAGTGCAAATCAATTATCATTATGTATATAGTATGTAGAGTGTATATAGTTATTTATTTACTGTATATAGTATGATATAGAATATGAGTATTCTAATCCTGACCTAAACCAAGGCCGATCTGGACAAGGCCAACAAGGACAAAGCGAACCGATACTTCTCTCCAAATTTTAAGGTTAAAATTTGGTCACCCAAAGAAAACCACAGGAAGAATACTACCAGGAGTAGAGCATGCGGCCTGATGTTTAATTTGACTCAACACGAAAAACCCCACCTGGCCCGGACTTGAGACAATGAGCTTGTCCTAAACCCACGTTCGAGGACCCATTGGTGAACAATTCTGGTGCCCAACTGTAAGATGCCACATGCAGGCAGAACTGCTCTATGCTATGCTCATGTTACAGTACCATGTTCATAAAAAGAGGTAGTAACGAAAAATTGTAATTGGAATGAGCTTCTCCTAAACCCACGGGCGAGGACCCATTGGAAAGCAACTCTTGCCTCATGTCCAAATTCTAAAGAACCAATGGCAGTGTGTGAACATTCTGCAAAATGAGTGTCCGGGGCACGGAGCATTTACTTTGAAAAAATTAAAGAGTTTTCAAAGCAGGCTGAATAGTCCACATATGTTATTGTATCTTCTTCATGTAACCGGTGTTCGACTCTCTGGGTTGTGTATAAAGAGACAGGCCACTGGTGCTGTTGCTGATGGTGGGTTGATTGTCACTCAAGCGTCAGGTCAGCGCAGACTGGATGGATCAGAAAGCAGCACAATAAGGAGATATGATTTCACTGGTAAATTTCCCCACCTCTCCTCAGCACGCTATATGCGGACTGAGCAAACATAACAATAACAACATACCTAATTACAACTAGATAAACAGATCACAAAGGTGTACAAAAAGTAAATAAATAAAAATAACAAATGATTACAGTTCCATACATGGTGATATTAATTCATCTTCCCCATCTAACTTCATATTAGAAATTAATGTAATTATATTTATTTAATATATTTATGAAACAGATGTGTTATATATAAAATATATAAAATAAAATGTTATTGACATGTTTATAAGAGGAAAACATGTTTGTTTTGTTTCAAATGTCAGTTTGTGTTTTTCAGCTTAATGTGTAGATTTATTTTTTTGCTCCTTTAGCTGCAGGAGTGAACACTGAAGTGGAAATAAATTGTAAAAAATAAATACAATTTGTTATTCTTATTTATGTAAAGTACTTTAAATGACCATTGTGTGTAAAAACTGTTATATATATTTCACAAACTGTAAAAGTCAAATGTCAGCTGTTTTTGAATTGTTCACTGAGAGAAGTGCTGCACATTTCAACAGGGCCATAAGCCAATAAAAGATAGAAACATTATTTGTGTTCAAGCTTGATCACATGATGATTCAAAATGTGACATGATGACTTTTTTTAATCCAGATGATCTCTCCTGTTATATATTAATGCATTTAAACTTAATATTTTTCCCAAATTATGAATCCACTCTCATGTGTGTTACATGTCTGTAGATATTTGACTATGTTTTAGTTTGACTGCAGATGAGCAGAGACCTCAGTGTCACATGACCTGCATCCAGCAGCAGCAGGCCCTTTTGTTCTTTTGTTTGAAGGTGACAAGGTGCGGGGGTTTGTGTCTGTGTGTGTGGAGGGCCACTGAGACTCAATCTTTCACCAGAGATTCAAAAGTCAGAAGCAGTTTACCTGTACAGTGCAGTAACATATAATGTGAAAAATATATGCTGTTATTTGGACAGAGGTCTGCATCTGAACAAAGTGTAGTCTTTTAAAAGATGCCAGTGTGTCTGTCAACATTTGTGGTCATGGAACTGCCTGAAAAAGGCTTCCTAGCAGAGCACTGAAGAGCTGCTTATCCAAAAAGGTTTTATATGTTTTAAACAATGAAGAGTATTTTTTTTCTTTTAAAGGATGGCACATTTTAAAATGACATAAATAGTTTAAATGATCGGTCAATATATCTCAGAGATTGGGTCTGTGTTTACTTATTTGTTTAGTTTAAAAGGCATAAAATGAATGAACTGAGACAGAACTTGATGACACAGGTTAGCTTTTGATAAAGTTTATTGACAATATGAAATAACAGCACAGTGGAAGACTGTCAGTTTAGTCTCAAACCCTGTTCTAAATGTCAGTGTGTGTGTTTGAATGTTAAATGTCATGTAAAAAGACAACATTTCAATGCTAAAATAAATGATTTCATTAAAGAGACACACTTTTCATTCCAATGCAACAAATGCAACAACACTGCTGTACTGACTTTTTGTGCAACAACTTGTTTTTGTTCTTTAGTGTTGTTTTTAATTTATATTATTTTTATTCTACATAGTCTTCCACTGTGCTGTTATTTCATATTCTTACTGAAATGCTGCAGAAAATACTCTGTTGTTTTTATTTCTATATATATTACTTTAATGCCAAGACAATAATGGAGAAAAGTACACTTAAAAATACATTCTAATAATAATAATAATCATTTTATCATCATTTTATATCATATTATTAGTGCTTCACAGTCTTTATATGTGTAATATAGGCTTATTTTAAAAATACAATTTATTTTTTATTTTCACATAAAATTTATGGATATATATATATTATTACTGTAGACTGGCTTAGAGTCATATAGTGACAAAATAATCTAAGTCTGGGAAGCAGTTCTCCTCTGGTGAGATGTATAAAGGGAGCATGGGCCTGTGTTTACTTTTTAGTTTAGTTTAAAAGGCATAAAATGATTGAACTGAGACAGAACTTGATGACACAGGTTAGCTTTTGATAATGTTTATTGACAATATGAAATAACAGCACAGTGGAAGACTGTCAGTTTAGTCTCAAACCCTGTTCTAAATGTCAGTGTGTGTGTTTGAATATTAAATGTCATGTAAAAAGACAACATTTCAATGCTAAAATAAATGATTTCATTAAAGAGACACACTTTTTGAGATTTGAAGGGAAAGGGGACTATTGTGTAAATGTTCTAGAACTGTAGTTTTCTACATGGCTTTTACTCTAGTTAAAAACAGCATTTATTAAAAATTAGAAACATTTTTTTGTATTTAAACTTGATCTGACTGAAAAGTCTGCTCACCCAGGTAGCTGTGCCTCCCCCAACACCCCAGACACCAAGTCTGGGTGTGTGTGTAAGCCATTAACTCCTCACACCCCCATCCCCCTTTACCTGTATAACTTGTGTCTCAGTGCGCCCTCCAGTGGAAATTCATAGGTTTGCAGCCTGACTTACTTTTGAAAAGTAAAATGTATTTTATTTAATGTAATACTTAAGTGAATTATTAAGATACAATCAAATATATCATATCATTTTAAAGTACAAATTTCCAGCTTTCCAATAAGCCCACATATGTTACTGTACCTTACTGTATTCAAATTTGGCAAATTGAGGGGTTTTTTGGTGCATGTGCTGAGAATGAATATTTGATGGTATTTAGTTATAAATAAAAATGTAAGCTTTTTTTTTAATAACTAGCATGATTAAAAAACACTTACTCATAGCTTTCCAATAAGCCCATATATGTTACTGTATCTTGTTCAGAAACATTAAGGTCAAAGGTTAAATTGACTTAAAAAAAGAGTGCATCTAACTGGAATCCACATTGAAAAACTACTAAAATCCAACATTCATTGTTCATCATCAGGAAAGAAATACTGGATAAATGGTAAAGTTGGGGCTTCTGTGTCTCTCCCTGAATACCAGTGAACTTTAGAATAAGAAAATAAAAAAACACACACATGTTGGGCATATTAAATCATATTTGACAATTTTATTTGTGCATGTGCGGACAGTGCCTGTGTGATGGTAGCATTTTTTTGATAACTCTAGAAAGATTTATGACATTTTTAAATATCAAACACCATTAAAACACACACATTCCCAGCTTTCCAATGACCCCACATATGTTACTGTATCTTGTTCAGAAACATTAAGGTCAAAGGTTAAATTGACTTAAAAAAAGAGTGCATCTAACTGGAATCCACATTGAAAAACTACCAAAATCCAACATTCATTGTTCATCATCAGGAAAGAAATACTGGATAAATGGTAAAGTTGGGGCTTCTGTGTCTCTCCCTGAATACTAGTGAACTTTAGAATAAGAAAATAAAAAAACACACACATGTTGGGCATATTAAATCATATTTGACAATTTTATTTGTGCATGTGCTGACAGTGCCTGTGTGATGGTAGCATTTTTTTGACAACTCAATTAAGATTAAATATATTTTTAAATATCAAACACCATTAAAACACACACATTCCCAGCTTTCCAATGAGCCCACATATGTTACTGTATCTTGTTCAGAAACATTAAGGTCAAAGGTTAAATTGACTTAATAAAAGAGTGCATCTAACTGGAATCCACATTGAAAAACTACCAAAATCCAACATTCATTGTTCATCATCAGGAAAGAAATACTGGATAAATGGTAAAGTTGGGGCTTCTGTGTCTCTCCCTGAATACTAGTGAACTTTAGAATAAGAAAATAAAAAAACACACACATGTTGGGCATATTAAATCATATTTGACCATTTTATTTGTGCATGTGCTGACAGTGCCTGTGTGATGGTAGCATTTTTTTGATAACTCTAGAAAGATTTATGACATTTTTAAATATCAAACACCATTAAAACACACACATTCCCAGCTTTCCAATGACCCCACATATGTTACTGTATCTTGTTCAGAAACATTAAGGTCAAAGGTTAAATTGACTTAAAAAAAGAGTGCATCTAACTGGAATCCACATTGAAAAACTACCAAAATCCAACATTCATTGTTCATCATCAGCAGTAGAAATATTGGATAAATGGTAAAGTTGGGGCTTCTGTGTCTCTCCCTGAATACTAGTGAACTTTAGAATAAGAAAATATAAAAACACACACATGTTGGGCATATTAAATCATATTTGGTAATTTTTTTTATTCATGTGCTAACAGTGCATGTTTGATGGTAGCATTTTTTTGATAACTCTGGGAAGATTAAAGATATTCTTAAATAGCAAACATAATTAAAAAACACATATTTTCAGCTTTCCAAAGTGCCCACATATGTTACTGTATCTTAGACAGAAACGTTAAAGTTGAAGGATAAATTGACTTTAAAAAAAAGTGCATTTAACCGGAATCCACCTTAAAAAAAAAAAAAACAACATTCATCTGACATCATTAGGAGTAGAATTATTGGACAAATGGATAAAAGTTGTGGGTTCTGTATATCTCTCTGAGTACTTAGCCATCATAGAATCTGAAATTAAAAATAAATACTTCACGGCAAATCACGGTGTCAAAACCGGACAATCGCGCATCTGAGGAATTCAGGCATGCAGATTTGTAAAATTTTACAAAGCATTTGTTTTTCTCACTCCTTTCTGCTCCTCTGGAGACCTTGTCAACCCATGGGTTTACCCACAAGATGCGAAGTAGTGAGGTACGCAACTCGCCGTGCCAAAACCGGACAATCGCGCATCTGAGGAATTCAGGCGTGCAGATTTGTAAAATTTTACAAAGCATTTGTTTTTCTCACCCTTTTCTGCTCCTCTGGAGGCCTTGTCAACCCATGGGTTGACCAGAGGGTGCGAAGCAGTGACAAGCGAAACTCGCGGTGCCGAAACCGGACAGTCGCGCGCCTGAGGAATTCAGGCGTGCAGATTTTCAAAAATGTACAAATTGCGTGCTTGTCTCACCCCTTTCTGCTCCCCTGGAAGCTTTTTCAACCCATGGGTTAGCCAGAGGGTGCAAAACAGTGAGAGGCGCAATTGGCGGCGTCAAAACCGTACAGTCGCGCATCTGAGGAACTCAGGCTCGCGCGTATGAAAAATAATAAAAATGTCACATGCTCTTCACCAGATTGTACTCCAGCCAGTTTAACCGATAGGCTAAGGGGGCCATAAGGAATCAGTGACGAGGGCACCACGGGCTGCACGCGGCATGCGGCGTGAGTCTGAGCGCATAAGGCCGTCATAAGCATGATATTTTTGAAATTCCGCTTATTCCTCATTCTCGTCGGCGGGCCAGGTGACCCATGGGCCAACCAAGATGGAGAAAAGGTGAAGGGCATGCAGAGGATGAGGAAAGTTACAAGAAACAAAGCCTCACGGCCAAAAATAAACATTTGGAAATTTTGGGCTTTCTGCGCCAAGCCCCTCCCACGAGGCGCCGCCCACCCCCATGCAAAAACGTCAAAAAGGTGAAAAAGCGTAATTTCGCACCAAAGGCGGTGTAAGCACGCATCTAAGATGCCGGGGCAACAAAACGGGGCGCAACGGCGCGCGTGCCAAGGCAGGGCTCTCCCGCGGGGCAGCGAGAGAAGTTTCAGAGTAACCCATGGGATGACAAAATGGAAAAAATGGAAAAAATGTCAAAAAAGACGTGCAGTGCAGAGCCTTATGGTGAGCAGAGTGGGGTACAAGTGAAAAGGGGGCAAAAAATCCACCCCGGGCGGGCCCAGGGGGCAATTAGCCAATCGGCGACGGGCCAGTCGCCGATCGGCGACTCCACTCGCCGATGGGCTATGGAGTCAAGCTCTTTTGCTCTCACTCGCTACTGGCCATGTGGACATGCGGAAGATGCCGTGTCCAGTGCCCGGCTGTCGGAAGACGCCGGCCCGGCTAGAGAGACACCTGAAGCAGCAAGCAGAGCTCTCTGCCTTGGCCCGGAAGGAGGCCATGGGGAGAGCAAAGAGCTGGAAAGTGGCTCAGGAACTGCGGTGGTTGCAGTCCACTCACCCGGTGGTTCCCGTACTGTGTCGGCTAGCGTCGTCGGAAGAGGAGCAGGAACCCGATGACCCCGAAGCCTGGCGTCGGTGCGCCAACCCCCTTTGCATGCTCACTATGGAGCGCATCAAGGCCCAGCTTTCAGATGTCTGCAAGCAGGTGGACAAGGTGAGGTCCACCCTGGGTGAATTCACACGCTGGTATCGGGAGTTGCGAAGGCGAGGGAGGAGGAGAAGGTCTTCTACTAGACTGGCACTATCCACTGACCTGGACCCCAGAAGAGGGGCGGCCGGAGATCCTACGCCCCCGGCCCTCTGGAAGTCAACGACCCGCAAAAGTATCCATACCCAGACCACGTTCCAGCCCTCAGTTGAGTATGGTTTCAGTAGCGATCTGTTGGGCTGGTGGGGGTATATCATTACGGCTGACTTTTGACTTTCGTCCCCTTTCTGCAGACCAGCTCTTGGAAGAGATTGAGGGTTTCCAACTGGGCAGCGACTCCACCGCTCGTCTGCAAAACAACGTCACCTCCAAACTGACAAGGATTAAAGCGTTCCTCGGGTATACTGTATGGTGAAAGGATATGCCGATCCAGAGAACTTCCTTTTTCTCAACCAGCCAGCATGGATCCGAGCTTGGGCTGCTCTGTTGGGCCAAACGCGCATGGCCGAGCCCACCAGAGCGGACTACTTGAAGAACGTGGCACAGTTCCTCGATTTCCTCTCGGAAACCCCGACAGCCTCCTGTCGCCTCCCTAGCAGTGCCCTGGTGCTGATTCGCAGAGAGGTCAGAGCTCTCATTCACAGGATATGCCGGAACATTTTGGTGCACGAGGTGAGAACTAAGCAGGCGAAAGAAGGCAGTGGAAGACTAAGACTTTTAAGTATACAATATATATATATATATATATATATATCAGACCGGGAAAGAATCCCTGCATTATATTTTTTTTGGGGCAGCGGTGGTGTAAACAGAATCATATCCTCTTTGCTTATTATCAGTGTGTCTTCCTTTATCTTGTTAGATTCATTAGATGTGCTTCTTCTGTCCTTCTCTGTTGGTGTTACTGGTAGAGCCGCCTGCTCTTCTCACTGCCTCTGCAGACCAGATTCCTTCTCATGATTTACACCCTCTGTGTGCTGAACTACACTGAAACAATCATTCACTGCAGTTACTCAATATTTCGAAGGTAACTATTGCAAACTATTTACACAGGTGAATTTAAACAAACACATTAATTGTAGTAATGGTCACTTCATTTGTTTAAATTCAGCACATATAAATTGTTAGCAACCAGTTACCTTACAAAATGTAGTAAATCATATGAATTATATTTGTCAGTGTATGGTTACCTGCACAGTTACAGCGTTCACCTCAGCTCCTCATACTCATGCTGATTATTATACTAATCTTGTGTTTATTTCCTCAATCAAATCTATCATGTTCTCTCTAACTCTACAGTCTTCACATTAACCATTTACTTTACCTCCATTAATGTCAATGTTGAGTTTAGTCTAGTGTGTCCACACCTCAGTCTAGTTCATATCACTTCCTCCTCTCCTTTATTTGTCTCCACTAATATTTTAATGTTATATAAATCTCTTCCTTCTTATCTTCATCCCAAACTCCTCATCATTCAGTCTTAATATTCCCTTGATAATAGATTTATTTCAGCTTTTGCTAAGAGTCCTCCATCATCTGTCTTCTTCCTCTTCATTGTCTCCTGTGCAGATTGATCAGCAGTTTGATGTCCATGTGTTCCTCTATGTCCAGGTCTCCAGCAGAACTCAGCTGTCCCTCTTTCTGATATATACCATATACAAGTGTGAACAGCTCATGTGTTAAATCTCCTCTAGATGACCTGCGGGGGATTAAAGATGTTAAACTGATGATGAGTCTGAACACATCAGCCCCAGTGTGAGCGCTGGGATGACAAAATAAAAGTCACGGCTGGAAGAGTCGAAAACGGGCTCGTGTATTTATGCATATCACATGGAGTGATCAATATTTATTTAATGGAGACAACACCAAAGCATACCCAGTATATACTAATTAAACACTGAGCAGTCTGTGTTAACCTAACAGAAGTTATAGAAGTAATATAAAAGTAAATGAGAGAAAAGGAAACGAGAGGGCAGATGAAAAGGAAATAAATATTAATGAAGAATATTAAACTATAAACTGCTATAAAGGGGGTTACATTTAATATATTTACATTATGGATATACGATTTCTAATAACATGAGGCTGATATAAACACTTCTATTCATTATAAAACTCATTTAAAATGCATATAATTGTTAGAAATGTAAATAATGTGTTTATAATATTCAGAGAAATCATTACAAATTTTTAGGATAATTATTAAATTCACATTAATCTGAAAAGATTGAACAAAAGGACATTTATAAGTGAGCGACACTTTCAGAAATGATCCAGAAGAGCAAGATTTATCAGTGTGACTGCTGAATTTCTGCAAAAACTGCTTGACAGGATCAAATCTGTGAATTATTTTAGTATTACTTTATTTGTGAAGAAACTTTTCTGTGGGATCAATGTCGACTACATAATAAAAGTCTAAGACTAAATAGGTTATTCAGCTGAATACAGTGAAGGCTCTGAATGAAACAGCTCCACAATAAACCCATGAACACAATCTTATTATTTATTGTGTTTATTTATTCATCAACAACAGTAACAGGAGACAGAAAACAGGTTATTTACAGTAACCCAATGTAACTCAGGTTGATATAAATGTACACACAGTCATGATACAACTTATAACATCTCAATACATCAATAATCAGAATAAAAGATCAATAGATGATTGAATAAACACACTAATATATCGAATTAAAAAGGAAATCAATTCAATAAATGAGCATCTGAGACACAAACAAGTAAATCATTAAACTGTTTGATATATATTCAGAGATCTGATATAAAATAAGCTGTAAGCATTCCTTACAATGATGCCATTATTATTGTCAGCATCACAGTTGTTTTAGCAGCTTTCTTATTCAGAGAGACGCAGACAGATTCATAAACTTGCCTCAAATCAAGACTAAATGTCCTAAAACTGGGCATACGATGAAGAACTTTACATTTATGAAGATGAGAAAGGCTGAAAAGAGTGAACAGGTTCAACACATCATCCACTTCCTTTAATCCTGATCACAAATAAACACACACAGACACACACAAACACAGATACTCTCTCTCTCTCTCTCACTCTGTGTGTGTGCGCATGTGCTGAGTGCGAGCGTCTTGTTGTGTGTGTGTGTGTGTGTGTGTGTGTGTGTGTGTGTGTGTGTGTGTGTGTGTGTGTGTGTGTGTGTGTGTGTGGCAGGTTCGAGTTTCCAAACTCTTTCACCCTTTTTTTCTGGTTTTATTATTTTCCTTCTCTATTGAGTGATGGGTTAGTTAGTTTGTCAACTAGTGGTTTAGTGCAAAGAAAAGTTTAACCGGCCGGGGAGGTTTTTTGCTCCTGTTGCGGCTTGGCGATGGCTGCATCAAGTAGCGGTGAAAAGGTTTGACACTTGATGCGGCGTCATGGGGTGAAGGTAGACTCACATGTAAATATAGAAGAATACATACTGTCTGCAGGAGAGGTAATAGGGCATGAAAATATTGTGTCTGCGTCTCAAATGAATAGTGCCATAGTGGCATTTGTTAAAGCGGTGGAGTTGGCAAACCAGACTGTAGAAAATAAGATTGTGATTAATGGCATTTTCACTTCTGTTCTTTCTCTTTCTACACCCTTAAAACAAGTGAAGCTATCTAATGTGCCCCCTTTATTCTCAAATGAAGTCCTGTCTGGAATGCTTTCTCGGTATGGGAAATCAGTTTCACAGATTAAGATGATCCCTATCGGGTGTGAATCACCGTTGTTAAAACAGGTCGTGTCTTTTAGTCGGTGTGTTTATATGATTCTACAGGATAATGTGGACGAACTGGATCTGTCTTTAAATTTTTGTCATGATGACTTCAACTGTGTTATTTTTGCTATGACGAACAACATGAAGTGTTTTGAATGTGGTGAAACAGGACATCTTGTGCGATCATGTCCAAAAAATGAATAGTAACGGTCCTTCAGCTGTTAGTGAGGGAAGTGGAAAAATGCCTGCAGAAGGCACAAGTGCTTCCACAATTGTGGAAGAAAATCCGTTATCAGATGAAGCTGAAGGAATCACAGATGCACAGCCAGGTAAGCCTGCTAAACAGAGTGATGTTTTAGAGAATGTTTCCTCGCTCGCGGAGTTTGTTCAGACGGAGGATCAGGGAATCGAGTGCCCAAATGAAGAGAGCGCT
>CAIGQS010000020.1:231418-236418 GCA_903798195.1 Danio kyathit
ATAAAATAAAAATAAAAATAAAAAAACCACCCAACCCTAACCCTTAACCCCACTTTTAACGCTCACTTGGTGTCTTTCTTGCTCTCAGGCTCGGAGTGGTGGATCTGTCCTTCTTTTTTTGTAAAGTCAAGCCGACTCACCTCACTCTAAAAGGTAGAGACAAAGGCACAATCCATGCTCATGTGGAACTCTCACTTGGGGAATGGTAGGTCTTCCGGAATGTTTTTTTTTTTGCAAAGTGAAGCCTGAGGTGAGGTGGTGGTTGGTAGTGATGGTGGTGGTGATTGTAATGGTAGAGGTGTGATAGATTCTTATTTTTTGTTTTTGCTTTTTTGTTCTGGAGTTGGAGCAGTAGGTCGACTTTTTTTTTTTTTTTTACTTTTAATCAAAGTGAAGCCTTGACCTGGGGAGGATGGTGAGGTGAGGGTTGGTAGTATGGTGGTGTGATATTAATGGTAGAGGTGTGATAGATTCTTTTTGATTTTATGTATTGAGCAAAGTCAAGGCAATGGGACGGCCGGGGGTCAGCGGTAGGAAGTTTTAGACTTTCCTCTTTTTTGGAAAGTGCAGCCCTAGTGAGTGGGGGGGGGGGGGGGTTTGAGTTGGAGCAGTAGGTCGACTTTTTTTTTTTTTTTTTTGCCAAAGTGAAGCCCTTTAGGGGCGGGGGCTTTGGGGGGGGGGGGGGGGGGTGTAGATTTTATTTATTTATTTTGTAAAGTTATTTTTTTATTTATTTTTTGCAAAGTAAAGCCGATTCACCTCACTCTCCAAGAAAGAAAAAGCAAAGAGCCAACGCTCGTTCATGTCTCAAAAGGGAGACAGTCTGTCACAAGATGGCTGCCTTGGCCCTGGCAGAACACGTCCAATGGCGACATTGTGGGCACACAGTCCCTATGTCATAGACAACACAAGTCAGCACAAGTCAGAGTACTGGGACACGTAGGGTTACTGGGACACAGGAGCGGGTCAACCTACCAGCCGGGAGGACCCCCCCAGCCCAACCCACCCCACCCCTCCCCACCCCCGTTTCTCTGACCTGCCATCGAGGTTTCAGCGAAGGCGAAACTTCGTGGACTTTGGTTTGGAGCGCTTCTTGAGAAGTCTTCGGAGGAGACCTTAGAGGAGAACAAGGGCCCCGGAAGGCGCACCGTTCTCTTCTGAAGGGCCCCTCACCTCAGCAGGACCGACTGCCGGGGGGTGACTTCCATGGGAGGAGCGCCCAGAGTCCTGCAACCTGACCGATGGGAAGTTACGACGCCCCTGGGGCAGGCCCCTCGCCCGGTCTATCAGGACCGTTCTGGGCGGGGTGGTTCCTCCCCGATTCGGGCCTCAGACACGCAGCCGAGCGAGGCCTCCTCCGGGCCTCCTCTGCACCCCGCCGCTCCTTGGGAAAAAAAAAATAAGGACTCAGACGCACGGTCTCCCTCAGGCGTCCTCCACCGGCGGCCCAGCCAGGGTCGGCGCGCCATCTAAACCAGGCGCTCTCCGCTCCTCGGCCGGGTTCGCTGCGAAGCACGTTGTATTTCCCGGTGACGGCCTCCGCCAAAAAACCCCCCTCACGAGCGGCCGCGCCTCCCTCGGCGGCGCGAGACCCGTGCGTAAGGAAGAGGAGCCCAGCGACACTGGCCCCTTCCTCTCCACCCTGCTCGGGGCTACCTGGTTGATCCTGCCAGTAACATATGCTTGTCTCAAAGATTAAGCCATGCAGGTCTAAGTGCACACGGCCGGTACAGTGAAACTGCGAATGGCTCATTAAATCAGTTATGGTTCCTTTGATCGCTCCATCCGTTACTTGGATAACTGTGGCAATTCCAGAGCTAATACATGCCAACGAGCGCCGACCCGGTCCCCCCGGGGGGCCGGGGACGCGTGCATTTATCAGATCCAAACCCATCCGGGTGCGGCGCGGGCTCCCCCTTCGGGGGTCGGGCCTCGTCCCCCGGCCGCTTTGGTGACTCTAGATAACCTCGGGCCGATCGCGCGCCCTCCGCGGCGGCGACGATTCATTCGAATGTCTGCCCTATCAACTTTCGATGGTACTTTAGGCGCCTACCATGGTGACCACGGGGTAACGGGGAATCAGGGTTCGATTCCGGAGAGGGAGCCTGAGAAACGGCTACCACATCCAAGGAGGCAGCAGGCGCGCAAATTACCCATTCCCGACACGGGGAGGTAGTGACGAAAAATAACAATACAGGTCTCTTTCGAGGCCCTGTAATTGGAATGAGCGTATCCTAAACCCATGGGCTAGGACCATTGGAGGGCAAGTCTGGTGCCAGCAGCCGCGGTAATTCCAGCTCCAATAGCGTATATTAAAGTTGCTGCAGTTAAAAAGCTCGTAGTTGGATCTCGGGAGTGGGCTGGCGGTCCGCCGCGAGGCGAGCCACCGCCTGTCCCGGACCCTGCCTCCCGGCGCCCCCCGGATGCCCTTAGCTGGGTGTCCGGTACCTCGGGGCCCGGAGCGTTTACTTTGAAAAAATTAGAGTGTTCAAAGCAGGGCCGCCCAGCCGCCGCTGAATACCGCAGCTAGGAATAATGGAATAGGACTCCGGTTCTATTTTGTGGTTTCTGGAACCCGGGGCCATGATTGAGAGGGACGGCCGGGGGCATTCGTATTGCGCCGCTAGAGGTGAATTCTTGGACCGGCGCAAGACGGACGAAGCGAAAGCATTTGCCAAGAATGTTTCATTAATCAAGAACGAAAGTCGGAGGACGACCGTAAAAGCTGACCCGCGACCCGGCGGCACTATTTCCACGAATCCTTGGGTTGCGGGTGGGAAATATGGTTGCAAAGCTGAAACTTATAAATACAAAGCCAGAAGGTCCAACCCAAGGGCGATCGGTCCAACCTGATCGAGAGGAAGAATATGCCCCAGGGGTAGGCATCTTCCCGGGGTGACGTAACAGTCAAACCATTATGGACGATCCAGTACCTCCCCGATCTGGACATAACGCATGATCCAAACCAAGTAAACCCAGAACAGACCAAAAAGGGGGTAAGTCGGCAGGCGGCCATCAGCCAGCCCTAACCGTTGCTACTATGGTGATGAGCGCTGAAAGGGTTGGCAGCGATGAAATACCCCGATTCCAACCCACCCTCTCGGCTCACGGGCCAGAGACCGATGGGGGGGTTCGGACAGTGGCCCATAGGTACCGACTACCGCACGACTCATGGCGACCCGAAATGATCAATGACCCTTGGAGTGGGTTAACCTCCAACCTTAAAAACCATGGAAAGTACAACAAAAAGAGAAATCATACTGGCCGGCACGTCACCCAGTAGAAGGTGCCATGGGGGGGTCTTGGGCCGGGTCCCCTCATAAGGCGAGGTCCTCATCGCGATCTAGGGGCGAGTGATCGCGGCGCCGGTTGTAGCCACAGGTTAACCAGACACTCACGCATGGCTTGGGATTAAGAGAATGCTCGTCGTCTTGACGCGCCTCAGCGAGGGGGCGTCGAGGTCGCGATCAGACGCCAGCTTCGTTGAACGCACCACGCGGAAGCCCTGATGACGAAGGTATGGTCGAGAGGACCCCAGAAACAGAGAGTGATCTGGGAGCGGGGGGAGCACCCCGGGGTGGCAGTGATCCTGCCGCTCCGGGACTTCACCTGCCCCATATGTGGCGGGTCGGCGAGCACGGCGGTGGAGGTGCAAAGACATTTTGCAACTCGCCACGGAAACGTGCCGTTAGATTCAGTTGCGAATCATGTGGAAAAACCTCCTCGGGATGCCATTCTGTTCTCTGCCACCTCCCAAAGTGTCATGGGCCGACAGGCGCAACACCTGAAAGGGCGGTTAGGTGTGAGGGGTGCAGTAGGGACGTTTGGCACGAAGAGAGCGTGTAGTGTACATGAGATGCACGTCCACCCGGAGCTCCGTAACAGGAAAAGAATCGCTCAAGACAGGAGAGAAAGAGGGCCCTCGACAGAAGGAGAAGGGAGAGATGGAGTTGGATGGGCCGACGCTGGGGAGGGTCCCCCTGGGGAAGGGACGCCCCCAAAACGTCCCAGACGAGCAAGAACGTCCAGAGAGCCGTCTGAGCCCCAGCGAATCCGCCAGTCCCCTCGGCGCCATTCAGCCTGCCGGTTGGAAGCCTCCGGGACTTGCTCCGGGAGGAAGCCAATGGGCGGGTGAGGGCGGCGAGGGATGGAGGTACGGTGATCGACAACGTTCTCGCGGCATGGTTGGACGGCGACGATCGGCTCCCCGAGCTGGTTGAGGCGGCGACGCAAAGGACAATGCAGGGTCTCCCTGCAGGGAGGTTGGTTCGACGACCCACGATACCAGCTGTGCCCAGAAGGAGGAGAGGCAGTGGGGGACGCCGGCTTAAATTGCTCGCTAAACGCCGCGCCTACCATAACTGCCAAATCCAGTTCCGGAAAGACCCATCCCGCCTAGCCGCAAACATTCTAGACGGCAGGAGCGAAGGCGGTTGCCCGATCGCCGACGAAGTGGTCTACGAACACTTCCGAGCCAAATGGTCCATTCCAAGACCTTTCGGCGGGATGGGGCGATTCGGAACTGAAGCAAGGGCCAACAACGCCCACCTCCTGGGACCAATCTCCCTAAGCGAGGTCCAAGATAGCCTCCGCCATGCAACAAATACTTCCGCACCGGGCCCAGATGGCGTTGGGAAGGGGACATTCTCAAGTGGGACCCCGAGTGCGAGACCCTCACACAGCTGTTCAACATGTGGTGGTTCACAGGTGTCATACCCGAACGCCTGAAGAAAAGTCGTACGGTGCTGCTGCCCAAAACCTCCGACCCAGGAGCGGTGATGGAAATTGGTAACTGGAGACCAATTACCATCGGGTCGTTGGTCTTGCGACTTTTCACGAGGGTGATCAACAAGAGATTGACGGAAGCGTGCCCGTTGCACCCCCGACAGAGAGGGTTTCGGCAAAGCCCGGGTGCTCGGAGAACCTCGAGGTACTGCGGTGCCTCCTCCGAGACTCCAAGGAAAGTGCAGCCAACTGGCAGTGGTATTCGTCGACTTTGC
>CAIGQS010000020.1:243918-251418 GCA_903798195.1 Danio kyathit
GGATTAGGGTTAGGATTGGGGATTAGGGTTAGGCTTGGGGGTTAGGGATTAGGGTTAGGATTTGGGGTCAGGGTTGGGGATTAGGGTTAGGGTTGGGGATTAGGGTTAGGATTTGGGGTCAGGGTTGGGGATTAGGGTCAGGGTTGGGGGTTAGGGTTGGGGATAAGGGTTAGGGGTTGGGGATTAGGGTTAGGATTTGGGGTTGGGGATTAGGGTTAGGATTTGGGGTCAGGGTTGGGGATTAGGGTTAGGGTTGGGGATTAGGGTTAGGATTTGGGGTCAGGGTTGGGGATTAGGGTTAGGGTTGGGGATTAGGGTTATTGAGTGGATCCTTAGAAGAGAGAGTACTAATAAAATAAAAATAAAAATAAAAAAAACCACCCAACCCTAACCCTTAACCCCACTTTTACCGCTCACTTGGTGTCTTTCTTGCTCTCAGGCTCAGAGTGGTGGATCTGTCCTTTTTTTTTTGTAAAGTCAAGCCGACTAACCTCACTCTAAAAGGTAGAGACAAAGGCACAATCCATGCTCATGTGGAACTCTCACTTGGGGAATGGTAGGTCTTCCGGAATGTTTTCTTTTTTTGCAAAGTGAAGCCTTGAGGTGAGGTGGTGGTTGGTAGTATGGTGGTGTGATTGTAATGGTAGAGGTGTGATAGATTCTTATTTTTTGTTTTTGCTTTTTTGTTCTGGAGTTGGAGCAGTAGGTCGACTTTTTTTTTTTTTTACTTTTAATCAAAGTGAAGCCTTGACCTGGGGAGGATGGTGAGGTGAGGGTTGGTAGTATGGTGGTGTGATTTTAATGGTAGAGGTGTGATAGATTCTTTTTTTTTTTTTTGAGCAAAGTCAAGCCGATGGGATGGCCGGGGGTCAGCGGTAGGAAGTTTTAGACTTTCCTCTTTTTTGGAAAGTGCAGCCCTAGTGAGTGGGGGGGAGGGGGGGTTTGAGTTGGAGCAGTAGGTCGACTTTTTTTTTTTTTTTTGGGCAAAGTGAAGCCCTTTAGGGGCGGGGCTTTGGGGGGGGGGGGGGGGGTGTAGATTTTATTTATTTATTTTGTAAAGTTATTTTTTTTATTTATTTCTTGCAAAGTAAAGCCGATTCACCTCACTCTCCAAGAAAGAAAAAAAGGCAACGCTCGTTCATGTCTCAAAAGGGAGACTGTCTGTCTCAAGATGGCTGCCTTGGCCCTGGCAGAACACGTCCAATGGCGACATTGTGGGCACACAGTCCCTATGTCATAGACAACACAAGTCAGCACAAGTCAGAGTACTGGGACACGTAGGGTTACTGGGACACAGGAGCGGGTCAACCTACCAGCCGGGAGGACCCCCCCAGCCCAACCCACCCCACCCCTCCCCACCCCCGTTTTCTCTGACCTGCCATCGAGGTTTCAGCGAAGGCGAAACTTCGTGGACTTTGGTTTGGAGCGCTTCTTGAGAAGTCTTCGGAGGACACCTTAGAGGAGAACAAAGGCCCCGGAAGGCGCACCGTTCTCTTCTGAAGGGCCCCTCACCTCAGCAGGACCGACTGCCGGGGGGTGACTTCCATAGGAGGAGCGCCCAGAGTCCTGCAACCTGACCGATGGGAAGTTACGACGCCCCTGGGGCAGGCCCCTCGCCCGGTCTATCAGGACCGTTATGGGCGGGGTGGTTCCTCCCCGATTCGGGCCTCAGACACGCAGCCGAGCGAGGCCTCCTCCGGGCCTCCTCTGCACCCCGCCGCTCCTTGGGAAAAAAAAAAAAAAGGACTCAGACGCACGGTCTCCCTCAGGCGTCCTCCACCGGCGGCCCAGCCAGGGTCGGCGCGCCATCTAAACCAGGCGCTCTCCGCTCCTCGGCCGGGTTCGCTGCGAAGCACGTTGTATTTCCCGGTGACGGCCTCCGCCAAAAAAACCCCCCTCACGAGCGGCCGCGCCTCCCTCGGCGGCGCGAGACCCGTGCGTAAGGAAGAGGAGCCCAGCGACACTGGCCCCTTCCTCTCCACCCTGCTCGGGGCTACCTGGTTGATCCTGCCAGTAACATATGCTTGTCTCAAAGATTAAGCCATGCAGGTCTAAGTGCACACGGCCGGTACAGTGAAACTGCGAATGGCTCATTAAATCAGTTATGGTTCCTTTGATCGCTCCATCCGTTACTTGGATAACTGTGGCAATTCCAGAGCTAATACATGCCAACGAGCGCCGACCCGGTCCCCCCGGGGGCCGGGGACGCGTGCATTTATCAGATCCAAAACCCATCCGGGTGCGGCGCGGGCTCCCCCTTCGGGGGTCGGGCCTCGTCCCCCGGCCGCTTTGGTGACTCTAGATAACCTCGGGCCGATCGCGCGCCCTCCGCGGCGGCGACGATTCATTCGAATGTCTGCCCTATCAACTTTCGATGGTACTTTAGGCGCCTACCATGGTGACCACGGGTAACGGGGAATCAGGGTTCGATTCCGGAGAGGGAGCCTGAGAAACGGCTACCACATCCAAGGAAGGCAGCAGGCGCGCAAATTACCCATTCCCGACACGGGGAGGTAGTGACGAAAAATAACAATACAGGTCTCTTTCGAGGCCCTGTAATTGGAATGAGCGTATCCTAAACCCATGGGCGAGGACCCATTGGAGGGCAAGTCTGGTGCCAGCAGCCGCGGTAATTCCAGCTCCAATAGCGTATATTAAAGTTGCTGCAGTTAAAAAGCTCGTAGTTGGATCTCGGGAGTGGGCTGGCGGTCCGCCGCGAGGCGAGCCACCGCCTGTCCCGGACCCTGCCTCCCGGCGCCCCCCGGATGCCCTTAGCTGGGTGTCCGGTACCTCGGGGCCCGGAGCGTTTACTTTGAAAAAATTAGAGTGTTCAAAGCAGGCCGCCCAGCCGCCGCTGAATACCGCAGCTAGGAATAATGGAATAGGACTCCGGTTCTATTTTGTGGGTTTCTGGAACCCGGGGCCATGATTGAGAGGGACGGCCGGGGGCATTCGTATTGCGCCGCTAGAGGTGAAATTCTTGGACCGGCGCAAGACGGACGAAAGCGAAAGCATTTGCCAAGAATGTTTTCATTAATCAAGAACGAAAGTCGGAGGACGACCGTAAAAGCTGACCCGCGACCCGGCGGCACTATTTCCACGAATCCTTGGGTTGCGGGTGGGAAATATGGTTGCAAAGCTGAAACTTATAAATACAAAGCCAGAAGGTCCAACCCAAGGGCGATCGGTCCAACCTGATCGAGAGGAAGAATATGCCCCAGGGGTAGGCATCTTCCCGGGGTGACGTAACAGTCAAACCATTATGGGACGATCCAGTACCTCCCCGATCTGGACATAACGCATGATCCAAACCAAGTAAACCCAGAACAGACCAAAAAGGGGGTAAGTCGGCAGGCGGCCATCAGCCAGCCCTAACCGTTGCTACTATGGTGATGAGCGCTGAAAGGGTTGGCAGCGATGAAATACCCCGATTCCAACCCACCCCTCTCGGCTCACGGGCCAGAGACCGATGGGGGGTTCGGACAGTGGCCCATAGGTACCGACTACCGCACGACTCATGGCGACCCGAAATGATCAATGACCCTTGGAGTGGGTTAACCTCCAACCCTTAAAAACCATGGAAAGTACAACAAAAAGAGAAATCATACTGGCCGGCACGTCACCCAGTAGAAGGTGCCATGGGGGGGTCTTTGGGCCGGGTCCCCTCATAAGGCGAGGTCCTCATCGCGATCTAGGGGCGAGTGATCGCGGCGCCGGTTGTAGCCCACAGGTTAACCAGACACTCACGCATGGCTTGGGATTAAGAGAATGCTCGGTCGTCTTGACGCGCCTCAGCGAGGGGCGTCGAGGTCGCGATCAGACGCCAGCTTCGTTGAACGCACAACGCGGAAGCCCTGATGACGAAGGTATGGTCGAGAGGACCCCAGAACAGAGAGTGATCTGGGAGCGGGGGGAGCACCCCGGGGTGGCAGTGATCCTGCCGCTCCGGGACTTCACCTGCCCCATATGTGGCGGGTCGGCGAGCACGGCGGTGGAGGTGCAAAGACATTTTGCAACTCGCCACGGAAACGTGCCCGTTAGATTCAGTTGCGAATCATGTGGAAAAACCTCCTCGGGATGCCATTCTGTTCTCTGCCACCTCCCAAAGTGTCATGGGCCGACAGGCGCAACACCTGAAAGGGCGGTTAGGTGTGAGGGGTGCAGTAGGACGTTTGGCACGAAGAGAGCGTGTAGTGTACATGAGATGCACGTCCACCCGGAGCTCCGTAACAGGAAAAGAATCGCTCAAGACAGGAGAGAAAGAGGGCCCTCGACAGAAGGAGAAGGGAGAGATGGAGTTGGATGGGCCGACGCTGGGGAGGGTCCCCCTGGGGAAGGGACGCCCCCAAAACGTCCCAGACGAGCAAGAACGTCCAGAGAGCCGTCTGAGCCCCCAGCGAATCCGCCAGTCCCCTCGGCGCCATTCAGCCTGCCGGTTGGAAGCCTCCGGGACTTGCTCCGGGAGGAAGCCAATGGGCGGGTGAGGGCGGCGAGGGATGGAGGTACGGTGATCGACAACGTTCTCGCGGCATGGTTGGACGGCGACGATCGGCTCCCCGAGCTGGTTGAGGCGGCGACGCAAAGGACAATGCAGGGTCTCCCTGCAGGGAGGTTGGTTCGACGACCCACGATACCAGCTGTGCCCAGAAGGAGGAGAGGCAGGTGGGGACGCCGGCTTAAATTGCTCGCTAAACGCCGCGCCTACCATAACTGCCAAATCCAGTTCCGGAAAGACCCATCCCGCCTAGCCGCAAACATTCTAGACGGCAGGAGCGAAGGCGGTTGCCCGATCGCCGACGAAGTGGTCTACGAACACTTCCGAGCCAAATGGTCCATTCCAAGACCTTTCGGCGGGATGGGGCGATTCGGAACTGAAGCAAGGGCCAACAACGCCCACCTCCTGGGACCAATCTCCCTAAGCGAGGTCCAAGATAGCCTCCGCCATGCAACAAATACTTCCGCACCGGGCCCAGATGGCGTTGGGAAGGGGGACATTCTCAAGTGGGACCCCGAGTGCGAGACCCTCACACAGCTGTTCAACATGTGGTGGTTCACAGGTGTCATACCCGAACGCCTGAAGAAAAGTCGTACGGTGCTGCTGCCCAAAACCTCCGACCCAGGAGCGGTGATGGAAATTGGTAACTGGAGACCAATTACCATCGGGTCGTTGGTCTTGCGACTTTTCACGAGGGTGATCAACAAGAGATTGACGGAAGCGTGCCCGTTGCACCCCCGACAGAGAGGGTTTCGGCAAAGCCCCGGGTGCTCGGAGAACCTCGAGGTACTGCGGTGCCTCCTCCGAGACTCCAAGGAAAAGTGCAGCCAACTGGCAGTGGTATTCGTCGACTTTGCACAGGCGTTCGACACCGTCTCTCACGAACACATGCTATCGGTTCTGGAGCAGATGAACGTGGATCACCATGTGGTAAATCTGATCCGCGAGATTTACAGGAACAGCTGCACAAGTGTCGAGATAGGCCGAAACGGGGGACCGGATATCCCAGTGAGGGTGGGTGTCAAGCAGGGGGATCCCCTGTCCCCATTGCTTTTCAACCTGGCTTTGGATCCCCTCATCCAAGGTCTCGAACGCACAGGCAAAGGGTATGAGGTCGGCGGCCACAAAGTGACGGCCCTAGCGTTCGCGGACGATCTGGCGCTGGTTGCGGGGTCGTGGGGGGGGATGGCGCACAACCTTGCACTTGTGGACGAATTCTGCCGAACCACAGGCCTCAGGGTCCAACCCAAAAAGTGTCACAGTTTCATGGTCAGGCCCTGCAGAGGTGCCTTTACGGTGAACGACTGCCCCCCATGGGTTCTGGGGGGCAAGGCCCTGCAGTTAACAAACATCGATGACTCCATTAAATACCTGGGAGTGAGAGTCAATCCCTGGGCGGGGATTGAGAAGCCTGACCTCGAGGAGACACTGAACAGATGGTGCAAGTGCATTGGTGAATCGCCACTCAAACCCTCACAGAAGGTACGCATACTCAACCAGTTTGCCATCCCGAGGCTCTTCTACCTGGCTGATCACAGCGAGGCCGGCGACGTTATGCTCCAGAGCCTGGATGGGACAATAAGGAAGGCGGTGAAGAAATGGCTGCATCTTCCACCGTCAACCTGTAATGGGCTGCTATATGCCAGGAATCGCAACGGAGGCCTCGGTATATGCAAGCTCACTCGACACATCCCATCAATGCAGGCGAGACGGCTCTTCCGCGTAGCTAACTCTTCGGACCCGTTGGTGAGGGCCCTGATGCACAGCCCCCGAGTCGAGTCGAAATTCAAAAGAGCGTGGATGCGGGCCGGGGGACAGGAGAGCGCGCTGCCGCGGGTGTTCGGGGTAGGCCCGGACCAGGAAAGGGAGGGGGTCACTGACATGGCTGAGCCTCGCTGCCCCACCCCGGGCGATTGGAGACTGGAAGAATTCCAACACTGGATGGGCCTGCCGATCCAGGGTGTGGGGATAGCCGGTTTCTTTGAGAACAAGGTAGCCAACGACTGGCTCGGGAAGCCGGCAGGGTTCAAAGAACGGCACTACATCGCCGGACTACAGTTGCGTGCCTGCGTATACCCCACCCTCGAATTCCAACGAAGGGGCAGGAGCAAAGAGGGTGCAGCCTGCAGGCGGTGCTCATTCCGGTTGGAATCCAGCTCTCACATCCTCGGTAAGTGTCCGGCAGTGCAGGCAGCCAGAATCAGGCGACACAACAAATTGTGCGACCTCCTGAAGGCCGAGGCTGAAACCCGGGGCTGGGAAGTACGCCAGGAATGGGCCTTCAGAACCCCGGAAGGGGAACTGAGACGGCTCGACTTGGTGCTCATCCTCGGGGACGAAGCACTGGTCATTGACGTGACGGTGAGGTACGAGTTTGCCCCGGACACCCTTCGGTGCGCAGGAAAGAGCAAGGTGGACTACTACGGCCCGCATAAGGATGCAATCGCCCGGGGGCTGGGTGTAAGGAAGCTGGAAATACATGGGTTTCCGTTGGGCGCACGCGGACTCTGGCTCGCCAGCAACAGCGAGGTACTGGAACGGATGGGGCTGAGCAGGGAGAGGGTGAAGGTCTTCTCGAGACTCTTGAGTCGGAGGGTGCTCCTCTACTCGATAGACATCATGAGGACGTTCTACTCCCTTGCTCAAAGATAACCCCAACGGCGACCAAATCGGCAATACCGTGGGGGCGTGACAGAGGGACCAGAGGCATGTTGCCATCCAGAAGGGCATCCATCCCACGAAGTCCCCCCTCGCCCGTTCGCCAATTCTGGCCAGAACGAGCGGCTCCCACGACCCCGCCGCCGGCTCCTCAGCTCTCGATCCACGGCTGTTCTAGTTGGGGAACCCGAGGGCTGGGCGATGTCGTGGCGGGGAAGGGGATTGTCCGCCGTAACGGCTCGAGGACTGAACGGTAGGAGGGTGAAAAATTCGAGGTGGTGGAAAGATCTCTGATGCGTGACAGGTCCCTTCTGTGTGGTCTTCACGGCAACCGTGTGAAGCCATCT
>CAIGQS010000020.1:256418-257509 GCA_903798195.1 Danio kyathit
ATTAGGGTTAGGGTTGGGGATTAGGGGTTAGGGTTGGGATTAGGGTTGAGGGTTAGGATTGGGGATTAGGGTTAGGATTTGGGGTTAGGGATTAGGGTTAGGATTTGGGGTCAGGGTTGGGGATTACGGTTAGGGTTAGGGTTGGGGATTAGGGTTGGGGGTTAGGGTTAGGATTTGGGGTCAGGGTTGGGGATTAGGGTTAGGGTTGGGGATTAGGGTTAGGATTTGGGGTCAGGGTTGGGGATTAGGGTTGGGATTTGGGGTTAGGGTTGGGGGTTAGGGATTAGGGTTAGGGTTGGGGATTAGGGTTAGGGGTTAGGATTGGGGATTGGGGTTAGGATTGGGGATTAGGGTTAGGCTTGGGGGTTAGGGATTAGGGTTAGGATTTGGGGTCAGGGTTGGGGATTAGGGTTAGGGTCAGGGTTGGGGATTAGGGTTGGTGGTTAGGGTTAGGATTTGGGGTCAGGGTTGGGGATTAGGGTTAGGATTTGGGGTTAGGGTTGGGGATTAGGGTTAGGGTTTGGGGTCAGGGTTAGGATTTGGGGTCAGGGTTGGGGATTAGGGTGAGGATTTGGGGTCAGGGTTGGGGATTAGGGTTATTGAGTGGATCCTTAGAAGAGAGAGTACTAATAAAATAAAAATAAAAATAAAAAAACCACCCAACCCTAACCCTTAACCCCACTTTTAACGCTCACTTGGTGTCTTTCTTGCTCTCAGGCTCGGAGTGGGTGGATCTGTCCTTCTTTTTTTGTAAAGTCAAGCGACTAACCCTCACTCTAAAAGGTAGAGACAAAGGCACAATCCATGCTCATGTGGAACTCTCACTTGGGGAATGGTAGGTCTTCCGGAATGTTTTTTTTTTGCAAAGTGAAGCCTTGAGGTGAGGTGGTGGTTGGTAGTATGGTGGTGTGATTGTAATGGTAGAGGTGTGATAGATTCTTATTTTTTGTTTTTGCTTTTTTTGTTCTGAGCAAAGTCAAGGCCGATTGGGATGGCCGTGGGGGGGGGGGGGGTGGGGGGGGGGGGGGTGGGGGGGGGGGGGGGGGGAGGGGGGGGGGGGGGGGGGGGGGTGGGGGGGGGGGGGGTGGGGG
>CAIGQS010000020.1:424017-429017 GCA_903798195.1 Danio kyathit
CCAACCCTTTCAGCGCTCATCACCATAGTAGCAACGGTTAGGGCTGGCTGATGGCCGCCTGCCGACTTACCACCCCCTTTTTGGTCTGTTCTGGGTTTACTTGGTTTGGATCATGCGTTATGTCCAGATCGGGGAGGTACTGGATCGTCCCATAATGGTTTGACTGTTACGTCACCCCCGGGAAGATGCCTACCCCTGGGGCATATTCTTCCTCTCGATCAGGTTGGACCGATCGCCCTTGGGTTGGACCTTCTGGCTTTGTATTTATAAGTTTCAGCTTTGCAACCATATTTCCCACCCGCAACCCAAGGATTCGTGGAAATAGTGCCGCCGGGTCGCGGGTCAGCTTTTACGGTCGTCCTCCGACTTTCGTTCTTGATTAATGAAAACATTCTTGCAAATGCTTTCGCTTTCGTCCGTCTTGCGCCGGTCCAAGAATTTCACCTCTAGCGGCGCAATACGAAATGCCCCCGGCCGTCCCTCTCAATCATGGCCCCGGGTTCCAGAAACCCACAAAATAGAACCGGAGTCCTATTCCATTATTCCTAGCTGCGGTATTCAGCGGCGGCTGGGCGGCCTGCTTTGAACACTCTAATTTTTTCAAAGTAAACGCTCCGGGCCCCGAGGTACCGGACACCCAGCTAAGGGCATCCGGGGGGCGCCGGGAGGCAGGGTCCGGGACAGGCGGTGGCTCGCCTCGCGGCGGACCGCCAGCCCACTCCCGAGATCCAACTACGAGCTTTTTAACTGCAGCAACTTTAATATACGCTATTGGAGCTGGAATTACCGCGGCTGCTGGCACCAGACTTGCCCTCCAATGGGTCCTCGCCCATGGGTTTAGGATACGCTCATTCCAATTACAGGGCCTCGAAAGAGACCTGTATTGTTATTTTTCGTCACTACCTCCCCGTGTCGGGAATGGGTAATTTGCGCGCCTGCTGCCTTCCTTGGATGTGGTAGCCGTTTCTCAGGCTCCCTCTCCGGAATCGAACCCTGATTCCCCGTTACCCGTGGTCACCATGGTAGGCGCCTAAAGTACCATCGAAAGTTGATAGGGCAGACATTCGAATGAATCGTCGCCGCCGCGGAGGGCGCGCGATCGGCCCGAGGTTATCTAGAGTCACCAAAGCGGCCGGGGGACGAGGCCCGACCCCCGAAGGGGGAGCCCGCGCCGCACCCGGATGGGTTTTGGATCTGATAAATGCACGCGTCCCCGGCCCCCGGGGGGACCGGGTCGGCGCTCGTTGGCATGTATTAGCTCTGGAATTGCCACAGTTATCCAAGTAACGGATGGAGCGATCAAAGGAACCATAACTGATTTAATGAGCCATTCGCAGTTTCACTGTACCGGCCGTGTGCACTTAGACCTGCATGGCTTAATCTTTGAGACAAGCATATGTTACTGGCAGGATCAACCAGGTAGCCCCGAGCAGGGTGGAGAGGAAGGGGCCAGTGTCGCTGGGCTCCTCTTCCTTACGCACGGGTCTCGCGCCGCCGAGGGAGGCGCGGCCGCTCGTGAGGGGTTTTTTTTTGGCGGAGGCCGTCACCGGGAAATACAACGTGCTTCGCGGCGAACCCGGCCGAGGAGCGGAGAGCGCCTGGTTTAGATGGCGCGCCGACCCTGGCTGGGCCGCCGGTGGAGGACGCCTGAGGGAGACCGTGCGTCTGAGTCCTTTTTTTTTTTTCCCAAGGAGCGGCGGGGTGCAGAGGAGGCCCGGAGGAGGCCTCGCTCGGCTGCGTGTCTGAGGCCCGAATCGGGGAGGAACCACCCCGCCCAGAACGGTCCTGATAGACCGGGCGAGGGGCCTGCCCCAGGGGCGTCGTAACTTCCCATCGGTCAGGTTGCAGGACTCTGGGCGCTCCTCCTATGGAAGTCACCCCCCGGCAGTCGGTCCTGCTGAGGTGAGGGGCCCTTCAGAAGAGAACGGTGCGCCTTCCGGGGCCTTTGTTCTCCTCTAAGGTCTCCTCCGAAGACTTCTCAAGAAGCGCTCCAAACCAAAGTCCACGAAGTTTCGCCTTCGCTGAAACCTCGATGGCAGGTCAGAGAAAACGGGGGTGGGGAGGGGTGGGGTGGGTTGGGCTGGGGGGGTCCTCCCGGCTGGTAGGTTGACCCGCTCCTGTGTCCCAGTAACCCTACGTGTCCCAGTACTCTGACTTGTGCTGACTTGTGTTGTCTATGACATAGGGACTGTGTGCCCACAATGTCGCCATTGGACGTGTTCTGCCAGGGCCAAGGCAGCCATCTTGTGACCGACCGTCTCCCTTTTGAGACATGAACGAGCGTTGGCTCTTTGTGCCTTTTTTTCTTTCTTGGAGAG
Source organism: Danio kyathit (assembly GCA_903798195.1). Lineage (NCBI taxonomy): Eukaryota > Metazoa > Chordata > Actinopteri > Cypriniformes > Danionidae > Danio > Danio kyathit. Next base: position 426,336 of record CAIGQS010000020.1, read on the forward strand.
TGAGGTGAATCGGCTTTACTTTGCAAAAAACAAATAAAAAAAATAACTTTACAAAATAAATAAATAAAATCTACACCCCCCCCCCCCCCCCCCCCCCCTCCCCCGAAGCCCCGCCCCTAAAGGGCTTCACTTTGGCAAAAAAAAAAAAAAAAAAAAGTCGACCTACTGCTCCAACTCAAACCCCCCTCCCCCCCACTCACTAGGGCTGCACTTTCCAAAAAAGAGGAAAGTCTAAAACTTCCTACCGCTGACCCCCGGCCATCCCATCGGCTTGACTTTGCTCAAAAAAAAAAAAAAAAGAATCTATCACACCTCTACCATTAAAATCACACCACCATACTACATCCCCCGTACCTCCCCCCCCCCCCCCCCCCCCCCCCCCCCAGGGCTTCACTTTGCCAAAAAAAATCAAAAAGAATCTATCACACCTCTACCATTAATATCACACCACCATACTACCAACCCTCACCTCACCATCCTCCCCAGGTCAAGGCTTCACTTTGATTAAAAGTAAAAAAAAAAAAAAAAAGTCGACCTACTGCTCCAACTCATACCCCCCTCCCCCCCACTCACTAGGGCTTCGCTTTCTAAAAAAGAAAATAAATACCCCCCCCCAAAGACTTCCTACCACTGACCCCCGGCCATCCCATCGGCTTGACTTTGCTCAGAACAAAAAAGCAAAAACAAAAAATAAGAATCTATCACACCTCTACCATTACAATCACACCACCATACTACCAACCACCACCTCACCGTCCGCCCCACGTCAAGGCTTCACTTTGCAAAAAAAAAAAAACATTCCGAAAGACCTACCATTCCCCAAGTGAGAGTTCCACATGAGCATGGATTGTGCCTTTGTCTCTACCTTTTAGAGTGAGGTGAGTCGGCTTGACTTTACAAAAAAAAAAAGGACAAATCCACCACTCCGAGCCTGAGAGCAAGAAAGACACCAAGTGAGCGTTAAAAGTGGGGTTAAGGGTTAGGGTTGGGTGGTTTTTTATTTTTATTTTATTAGTACTCTCTCTTCTAAGGATCCACTCAATAACCCTAACCCTAATCCCCAACCCTAACCCCAAATCCTAACCCTAATCCCCAACCCTGACCCTAACCCTAATCCCCAACCCTGACCCCAAACCCTAACCCTAATCCCCAACCCTAACCCTAACCCCAAATCCTAACCCTAATCCCCAACCCTGACCCCAAATCCTAACCCTAATCCCCAAATCCTAATCCCCAACCCTAACCCTAATCCCCAACCCTGACCCCAAATCCTAACCCTAATCCCCAACCCTGACCCTAACCCTAATCCCCAACCCTGACCCCAAATCCTAACCCTAATCCCTAACCCCAAATCCTAACCCCCAAGCCTAACCCTAATCCCCAATCCTAACCCCCAACCCTGACCCTAACCCTAATCCCCAACCCTAATCCCTAACCCCCAACCCAAACCCTAACCCTAACCCCCAACCCAAACCCTAATCCCCAACCCTGACCCCTAATCCCCAACCCTAATCCCCAACCCTAACCCCAAATCCTAACCCTAATCCCCAACCCTAACCCTAATCCCCAACCCTGACCCCAAATCCTAACCCTAACCCCCAACCCTGACCCTAACCCTAACCCCCAACCCTGACCCCAAATCCTAACCCTAACCCCAAATCCTAACCCCCAAGCCTAACCCTAATCCCCAATCCTAACCCCCAACCCTAACCCCTAATCCCCAACCCTAACCCCCAACCCTAACCCTAATCCCCAACCCTAACCCCAAATCCTAACCCTAATCCCTAACCCCAACCCTAATCCCCAGTCCTAATCCGCAACCCTAACCCCAAATCCCAACCCAAACTCTAAACCCTAACGCCCCACCCAAGACTTGGTCGAGCATGGACTCTGTGCCATTTTGTCCCCCCTGCCTCTTTCTTGTAGGGTGAGCGGAATCGACTGGACTGTACAAGAATAGAGCAAACCCACCACCCCTAGCCAGAGTGCAGGAAAGGCGCCCCCCAGCGTGAGAGTTGGTCGAGTGTGCGGTGTTCCAGAGAGCAAGAAAGGACCCGTCATCCCTCAAGTGAGTGTTGGACGAGCATTGACTCTGTGCCTTTTTGTCCTCCCTGCCTCTTTCTTGTAGGGTGAGCTGAATCGGCTGGACTGTACCAGAATAGAGAAAACCCCCCACCAGAGCGCAGGAAAGGCGTCCCCCAGCGTGAGAGTCGGTCGAGTGTGTGCGTCGTCGAGGCAGATGTGGTGTTCCAGAGAGCAAGAAAGGACCCGTCATCCCTCAAGTGAGTGTTGGACGAGCATTGACTCTGTGCCTTTTTGTCCCCCCTTTCTCTTTCTTGTAGGGTGAGCTGAATCGGCTGGACTGTACAAGAATAGAGCAAACCCCCCACCCCTAGCCAGAGCGCAGGAAAGCCGTCCCCCAGCGTGAGAGTTGGTCGAGTGTGCGTCGTCGTGGCACGTGTGGTGTTCCAGAGGGCAAGAAAAAGCCTAGCATCCCCCGAGTGAGTGTCGGACGAGCATCGACTCTCTTTCCTTTAGGGTGAGGTGGATCGGCTTGACTCTCCAAAAAAGGGACAAAACCCAGCACCCCTAGCCAGAGCGCAGGAAAGCTGTCCCCCAAGTGAGAGTATGTCGAGTGTGCGTCGTCGAGGCAGGTGCGGTGTTCCAGAGAGCAAGAAAGGA
>CAIGQS010000020.1:439017-441517 GCA_903798195.1 Danio kyathit
AAAAAGACTTCCTACCACTGACCCCAGGCCATCCCATCGGCTTGACTTTGCTCAGAAACAAAAAAGCAAAAACAAAAAATAAGAATCTATCACACCTCTACCATTACAATCACACCACCATACTACCAACCACCACCTCACCTCAAGGCTTCACTTTGCAAAAAAAAAAAACATTCCGGAAGACCTACCATTCCCCAAGTGAGAGTTCCACATGAGCATGGATTGTGCCTTTGTCTCTACCTTTTAGAGTGAGGTGAGTCGGCTTGACTTTACAAAAAAAGAAGGACAGATCCACCACTCCGAGCCTGAGAGCAAGAAAGACACCAAGTGAGCGTTAAAAGTGGGGTTAAGGGTTAGGGTTGGGTGGTATTTTTATTTTTATTTTATTAGTACTCTCTCTTCTAAGGATCCACTCAATAACCCTAATCCCCAACCCTGACCCCAAATCCTCACCCTAATCCCCAACCCTGACCCCAAATCCTAACCCTGACCCCTAACCCTAATCCCAACCCTAATCCCCAAATCCTAACCCTAATCCCTAACCCTAATCCCCAACCCTGACCCCAAATCCTAACCCTAACCACCAACCCTAATCCCCAACCCTGACCCTAACCCTAATCCCCAACCCTGACCCCAAATCCTAACCCTAATCCCTAACCCCAAATCCTAACCCCCAAGCCTAACCCTAATCCCCAATCCTAACCCCCAACCCTGACCCTAACCCTAATCCCCAACCCTAATCCCTAACCCCCAACCCAAACCCTAACCCTAACCCCCAACCCAAACCCTAATCCCCAACCCTGACCCCTAATCCCCAACCCTAATCCCCAACCCTAACCCCAAATCCTAACCCTAATCCCCAACCCTAACCCTAATCCCCAACCCTGACCCCAAATCCTAACCCTAACCCCCAACCCTGACCCTAACCCTAACCCCCAACCCTGACCCCAAATCCTAACCCTAACCCCAAATCCTAACCCCCAAGCCTAACCCTAATCCCCAATCCTAACCCCCAACCCTAACCCCTAATCCCCAACCCTAACCCCCAACCCTAACCCTAATCCCCAACCCTAACCCCAAATCCTAACCCTAATCCCTAACCCCAACCCTAATCCCCAGTCCTAATCCGCAACCCTAACCCCAAATCCCAACCCAAACTCTAAACCCTAACGCCCCACCCAAGACTTGGTCGAGCATGGACTCTGTGCCATTTTGTCCCCCCTGCCTCTTTCTTGTAGGGTGAGCGGAATCGACTGGACTGTACAAGAATAGAGCAAACCCACCACCCCTAGCCAGAGTGCAGGAAAGGCGCCCCCCAGCGTGACAGTTGGTCGAGTGTGCGGTGTTCCAGAGAGCAAGAAAGGACCCGTCATCCCTCAAGTGAGTGTTGGATGAGCATTGACTCTGTGCCTTTTTGTCCCCCCTGCCTCTTTCTTGTAGGGTGAGCTGAATCGGCTGGACTGTACCAGAATAGAGAAAACCCCCACCCTAGCCAGAGCGCAGGAAAGGCGTCCCCCAGCGTGAGAGTCGGTCGAGTGTGTGCGTCGTCGAGGCACGATGTGGTGTTCCAGAGAGGCAAGAAAGGACCCGTCATCCCTCAAGTGAGTGTTGGACGAGCATTGACTCTGTGCCTTTTTGTCCCCCCTGTCTCTTTCTTGTAGGGTGAGCTGAATCGGCTGGACTGTACAAGAATAGAGCAAACCCCCCACCCCTAGCCAGAGCGCAGGAAAGCCGTCCCCCAGCGTGAGAGTTGGTCGAGTGTGCGTCGTCGTGGCACGTGTGGTGTTCCAGAGGGCAAGAAAAAGCCTAGCATCCCCCGAGTGAGTGTCGGACGAGCATCGACTCTCTTTCCTTTAGGGTGAGGTGGATCGGCTTGACTCTCCAAAAAAGGGACAAAACCCAGCACCCCTAGCCAGAGCGCAGGAAAGCTGTCCCCCAAGTGAGAGTATGTCGAGTGTGCGTCGTCGAGGCAGGTGCGGTGTTCCAGAGAGCAAGAAAGGACCCGTCATCCCTCAAGTGAGTGTTGGACGAGCATTGACTCTGTGCCTTTTTGTCCCCCCTTTCTCTTTCTTGTAGGGTGAGCTGAATCGGCTGGACTGTACAAGAATAGAGCAAACCCCCCACCCCTAGCCAGAGCGCAGGAAAGCCGTCCCCCAGCGTGAGAGTTGGTCGAGTGTGCGTCGCCGTGGCACGTGTGGTGTTCCAGAGGGCAAGAAAAAGCCTAGCATCCCTGAGTGAGTGTCGGACGAGCATCGACTCTCTTTCCTTTAGGGTGAGGTGGATCGGCTTGACTCTCCAAAAAAGGGACAAACCCAGCACCCCTAGCCAGAGCGCAGGAAAGCTGTCCCCCGAGTGAGAGTCGGTCGAGTGTGCGTCGTCGAGGCACGTGCGGTGGTCCAGAGAGCAAGAAAGGACCCCTCATCCCTCAAGTGAGTGTTGGACGAGCATTGACTCTGTGCCTTTTTGTCCCCCCTGTCTCTTTCTTGTAGGGTGAGCTGAA
>CAIGQS010000020.1:446517-491517 GCA_903798195.1 Danio kyathit
AAGCTTAGGGGAAAATGCTTTACAGTGATGTAAATTATTTTATTGTATCATAAAAGGTGCCAGAGTTATTAATTTTTTGCTACTGTCCAATATTGCACTTTCCGTACCCTGTAAATCACTGAAAACTGACCCAATTTGATGGTAATTTGCAAATTACAGGAACAAGATACAGCTAAATGCTTTACATATTTGGAAAGCTTAGGGGAAATGCTTTACAGTGATGTAAATTACTTTATTGTATCATAAAAGGTGCCAGAGTTATTAATTTTTTGCTACTGTCCAATATTGCACTCCCTGTAAATCACTGAAAACTGACCCAATTTGATGGTAATTTGCAAACCACAGGAACAAGATACAGCTAAATGCTTTACATATTTGGAAAGCTTAGGGGAAATGCTTTACAGTGATGTAAATTACTTTATTGTATCATAAAAGGTGCCAGAGTTATTAATTTTTTGCTACTGTCCAATATTGCACTTTCCGTACCCTGTAAATCACTGAAAACTGACCCAATTTGATGGTAATTTGCAAATTACAGGAACAAGATACAGCTAAATGCTTTACATATTTGGAAAGCTTAGGGGAAATGCTTTACAGTGATGTAAATTACTTTATTGTATCATAAAAGGTGCCAGAGTTATTAATTTTTTGCTACTGTCCAATATTGCACTCCCTGTAAATCACTGAAAACTGACCCAATTTGATGGTAATTTGCAAATTACAGGAACAAGATACAGCTAAATGCTTTACATATTTGGAAAGCTTAGGGGAAATGCTTTACAGTGATGTAAATTACTTTATTGTATCATAAAAGGTGCCAGAGTTATTAATTTTTTGCTACTGTACAATATTGCACTCCCTGTAAATCACTGAAAACTGACCCAATTTGATGGTAATTTGCAAATTACAGGAACAAGATACAGCTAAATGCTTTACATATTTGGAAAGCTTAGGGGAAATGCTTTACAGTGATGTAAATTACTTTATTGTATCATAAAAGGTGCCAGAGTTATTAATTTTTTGCTACTGTCCAATATTGCACTTTCCGTACCCTGTAAATCACTGAAAACTGACCCAATTTGATGGTAATTTGCAAGTTACAGGAACAAGGTACAGCTAAATGCTTTACATATTTGGAAAGCTTAGGGGAAATGCTTTACAGTGATGTAAATTACTTTATTGTATCATAAAAGGTGCCAGAGTTATTAATTTTTTGCTACTGTCCAATATTGCACTCCCTGTAAATCACTGAAAACTGACCCAATTTGATGGTAATTTGCAAACCACAGGAACAAGATACAGCTAAATGCTTTACATATTTGGAAAGCTTAGGGGAAAATGCTTTACAGTGATGTAAATTACTTTATTGTATCATAAAAGGTGCCAGAGTTATTAATTTTTTGCTACTGTACAATATTGCACTTTCCGTACCCTGTAAATCACTGAAAACTGACCCAATTTGATGGTAATTTGCAAATTACAGGAACAAGGATACAGCTAAATGCTTTACATATTTGGAAAGCTTAGGGAAAATGCTTTACAGTGATGTAAATTACTTTATTGTATCATAAAAGGTGCCAGAGTTATTAATTTTTTGCTACTGTCCAATATTGCACGTACCCTGTAAATCACTGAAAACTGACCCAATTTGATGGTAATTTGCAAATTACAGGAACAAGATACAGCTAAATGCTTTACATATTTGGAAAGCTTAGGGGAAATGCTTTACAGTGATGTAAATTACTTTATTGTATCATAAAAGGTGCCAGAGTTATTAATTTTTTGCTACTGTCCAATATTGCACTCCCTGTAAATCACTGAAAACTGACCCAATTTGATGGTAATTTGCAAATTACAGGAACAAGATACAGCTAAATGCTTTACATATTTGGAAAGCTTAGGGGAAATGCTTTACAGTGATGTAAATTACTTTATTGTATCATAAAAGTTGCCAGAGTTATTAATTTTTTGCTACTGTACAATATTGCACTTTCCGTACCCTGTAAATCACTGAAAACTGACCCAATTTGATGGTAATTTGCAAACTACAGGAACAAGATACAGCTAAATGCTTTACATATTTGGAAAGCTTAGGGGAAATGCTTTACAGTGATGTAAATTACTTTATTGTATCATAAAAGGTGCCAGAGTTATTAATTTTTTGCTACTGTCCAATATTGCACTCCCTGTAAATCACTGAAAACTGACCCAATTTGATGGTAATTTGCAAACTACAGGAACAAGATACAGCTAAATGCTTTACATATTTGGAAAGCTTAGGGGAAATGCTTTACAGTGATGTAAATTACTTTATTGTATCATAAAAGGTGCCAGAGTTATTAATTTTTTGCTACTGTCCAATATTGCACTCCCTGTAAATCACTGAAAACTGACCCAATTTGATGGTAATTTGCAAATTACAGGAACAAGATACAGCTAAATGCTTTACATATTTGGAAAGCTTAGGGGAAATGCTTTACAGTGATGTAAATTACTTTATTGTATCATAAAAGGTGCCAGAGTTATTAATTTTTTGCTACTGTCCAATATTGCACTCCCTGTAAATCACTGAAAACTGACCCAATTTGATGGTAATTTGCAAATTACAGGAACAAGATACAGCTAAATGCTTTACATATTTGGAAAGCTTAGGGGAAATGCTTTACAGTGATGTAAATTACTTTATTGTATCATAAAAGGTGCCAGAGTTATTAATTTTTTGCTACTGTCCAATATTGCACTTTCCGTACCCTGTAAATCACTGAAAACTGACCCAATTTGATGGTAATTTGCAAATTACAGGAACAAGATACAGCTAAATGCTTTACATATTTGGAAAGCTTAGGGGAAATGCTTTACAGTGATGTAAATTATTTTATTGTATCATAAAAGGTGCCAGAGTTATTAATTTTTTGCTACTGTCCAATATTGCACTCCCTGTAAATCACTGAAAACTGACCCAATTTGATGGTAATTTGCAAATTACAGGAACAAGATACAGCTAAATGCTTTACATATTTGGAAAGCTTAGGGAAATGCTTTACAGTGATGTAAATTACTTTATTGTATCATAAAAGGTGCCAGAGTTATTAATTTTTTGCTACTGTCCAATATTGCACTTTCCGTACCCTGTAAATCACTGAAAACTGACCCAATTTGATGGTAATTTGCAAATTACAGGAACAAGATACAGCTAAATGCTTTACATATTTGGAAAGCTTAGGGAAAATGCTTTACAGTGATGTAAATTACTTTATTGTATCATAAAAGGTGCCAGAGTTATTAATTTTTTGCTACTGTCCAATATTGCACTCCCTGTAAATCACTGAAAACTGACCCAATTTGATGGTAATTTGCAAATTACAGGAACAAGATACAGCTAAATGCTTTACATATTTGGAAAGCTTAGGGGAAATGCTTTACAGTGATGTAAATTACTTTATTGTATCATAAAAGGTGCCAGAGTTATTAATTTTTTGCTACTGTACAATATTGCACTTTCCGTACCCTGTAAATCACTGAAAACTGACCCAATTTGATGGTAATTTGCAAACCACAGGAACAAGATACAGCTAAATGCTTTACATATTTGGAAAGCTTAGGGGAAATGCTTTACAGTGATGTAAATTACTTTATTGTATCATAAAAGGTGCCAGAGTTATTAATTTTTTGCTACTGTCCAATATTGCACTCCCTGTAAATCACTGAAAACTGACCCAATTTGATGGTAATTTGCAAACTACAGGAACAAGATACAGCTAAATGCTTTACATATTTGGAAAGCTTAGGGGAAATGCTTTACAGTGATGTAAATTACTTTATTGTATCATAAAAGGTGCCAGAGTTATTAATTTTTTGCTACTGTACAATATTGCACTTTCCGTACCCTGTAAATCACTGAAAACTGACCCAATTTGATGGTAATTTGCAAACCTACAGGAACAAGATACAGCTAAATGCTTTACATATTTGGAAAGCTTAGGGGAAATGCTTTACAGTGATGTAAATTACTTTATTGTATCATAAAAGGTGCCAGAGTTATTAATTTTTTGCTACTGTACAATATTGCACTTTCCGTACCCTGTAAATCACTGAAAACTGACCCAATTTGATGGTAATTTGCAAATTACAGGAACAAGATACAGCTAAATGCTTTACATATTTGGAAAGCTTAGGGGAAATGCTTTACAGTGATGTAAATTACTTTATTGTATCATAAAAGGTGCCAGAGTTATTAATTTTTTGCTACTGTCCAATATTGCACTTTCCGTACCCTGTAAATCACTGAAAACTGACCCAATTTGATGGTAATTTGCAAATTACAGGAACAAGGTACAGCTAAATGCTTTACATATTTGGAAAGCTTAGGGGAAATGCTTTACAGTGATGTAAATTACTTTATTGTATCATAAAAGGTGCCAGAGTTATTAATTTTTTGCTACTGTCCAATATTGCACTTCCGTACCCTGTAAATCACTGAAAACTGACCCAATTTGATGGTAATTTGCAAATTACAGGAACAAGATACAGCTAAATGCTTTACATATTTGGAAAGCTTAGGGGAAATGCTTTACAGTGATGTAAATTACTTTATTGTATCATAAAAGGTGCCAGAGTTATTAATTTTTTGCTACTGTACAATATTGCACTTCCGTACCCTGTAAATCACTGAAAACTGACCCAATTTGATGGTAATTTGCAAATTACAGGAACAAGATACAGCTAAATGCTTTACATATTTGGAAAGCTTAGGGGAAATGCTTTACAGTGATGTAAATTACTTTATTGTATCATAAAAGGTGCCAGAGTTATTAATTTTTTGCTACTGTCCAATATTGCACTCCCTGTAAATCACTGAAAACTGACCCAATTTGATGGTAATTTGCAAATTACAGGAACAAGATACAGCTAAATGCTTTACATATTTGGAAAGCTTAGGGAAATGCTTTACAGAGATGTAAATTACTTTATTGTATCATAAAAGGTGCCAGAGTTATTAATTTTTTGCTACTGTACAATATTGCACTTTCCGTACCCTGTAAAGCACTGAAAACTGACCCAATTTGATGGTAATTTGCAAATTACAGGAACAAGATACAGCTAAATGCTTTACATATTTGGAAAGCTTAGGGGAAATGCTTTACAGTGATGTAAATTACTTTATTGTATCATAAAAGGTGCCAGAGTTATTAATTTTTTGCTACTGTCCAATATTGCACTCCCTGTAAATCACTGAAAACTGACCCAATTTGATGGTAATTTGCAAACTACAGGAACAAGATACAGCTAAATGCTTTACATATTTGGAAAGCTTAGGGGAAAATGCTTTACAGTGATGTAAATTACTTTATTGTATCATAAAAGGTGCCAGAGTTATTAATTTTTTGCTACTGTCCAATATTGCACTTCCCCTGTAAATCACTGAAAACTGACCCAATTTGATGGTAATTTGCAAACCTACAGGAACAAGATACAGCTAAATGCTTTACATATTTGGAAAGCTTAGGGGAAATGCTTTACAGTGATGTAAATTACTTTATTGTATCATAAAAGGTGCCAGAGTTATTAATTTTTTGCTACTGTCCAATATTGCACTCCTGTAAATCACTGAAAACTGACCCAATTTGATGGTAATTTGCAAACCACAGGAACAAGATACAGCTAAATGCTTTACATATTTGGAAAGCTTAGGGGAAATGCTTTACAGTGATGTAAATTACTTTATTGTATCATAAAAGGTGCCAGAGTTATTAATTTTTTGCTACTGTCCAATATTGCACTCCCTGTAAATCACTGAAAACTGACCCAATTTGATGGTAATTTGCAAATTACAGGAACAAGATACAGCTAAATGCTTTACATATTTGGAAAGCTTAGGGGAAATGCTTTACAGTGATGTAAATTACTTTATTGTATCATAAAAGGTGCCAGAGTTATTAATTTTTTGCTACTGTCCAATATTGCACTTTCCGTACCCTGTAAATCACTGAAAACTGACCCAATTTGATGGTAATTTGCAAATTACAGGAACAAGATACAGCTAAATGCTTTACATATTTGGAAAGCTTAGGGGAAATGCTTTACAGTGATGTAAATTACTTTATTGTATCATAAAAGGTGCCAGAGTTATTAATTTTTTGCTACTGTACAATATTGCACTTTCCGTACCCTGTAAATCACTGAAAACTGACCCAATTTGATGGTAATTTGCAAATTACAGGAACAAGATACAGCTAAATGCTTTACATATTTGGAAAGCTTAGGGAAAATGCTTTACAGTGATGTAAATTACTTTATTGTATCATAAAAGGTGCCAGAGTTATTAATTTTTTGCTACTGTCCAATATTGCACTCCCTGTAAATCACTGAAAACTGACCCAATTTGATGGTAATTTGCAAACCACAGGAACAAGATACAGCTAAATGCTTTACATATTTGGAAAGCTTAGGGGAAATGCTTTACAGTGATGTAAATTACTTTATTGTATCATAAAAGGTGCCAGAGTTATTAATTTTTTGCTACTGTCCAATATTGCACTTTCCGTACCCTGTAAATCACTGAAAACTGACCCAATTTGATGGTAATTTGCAAACCACAGGAACAAGATACAGCTAAATGCTTTACATATTTGGAAAGCTTAGGGAAATGCTTTACAGTGATGTAAATTACTTTATTGTATCATAAAAGGTGCCAGAGTTATTAATTTTTTGCTACTGTCCAATATTGCACTCCCTGTAAATCACTGAAAACTGACCCAATTTGATGGTAATTTGCAAATTACAGGAACAAGGTACAGCTAAATGCTTTACATATTTGGAAAGCTTAGGGGAAATGCTTTACAGTGATGTAAATTACTTTATTGTATCATAAAAGGTGCCAGAGTTATTAATTTTTTGCTACTGTCCAATATTGCACTCCCTGTAAATCACTGAAAACTGACCCAATTTGATGGTAATTTGCAAATTACAGGAACAAGGTACAGCTAAATGCTTTACATATTTGGAAAGCTTAGGGGAAATGCTTTACAGTGATGTAAATTACTTTATTGTATCATAAAAGGTGCCAGAGTTATTAATTTTTTGCTACTGTCCAATATTGCACTTTCCGTACCCTGTAAATCACTGAAAACTGACCCAATTTGATGGTAATTTGCAAACCACAGGAACAAGATACAGCTAAATGCTTTACATATTTGGAAAGCTTAGGGGAAATGCTTTACAGTGATGTAAATTATTTATTGTATCATAAAAGGTGCCAGAGTTATTAATTTTTTGCTACTGTCCAATATTGCACTTCCGTACCCTGTAAATCACTGAAAACTGACCCAATTTGATGGTAATTTGCAAATTACAGGAACAAGGTACAGCTAAATGCTTTACATATTTGGAAAGCTTAGGGAAAATGCTTTACAGTGATGTAAATTACTTTATTGTATCATAAAAGGTGCCAGAGTTATTAATTTTTTGCTACTGTCCAATATTGCACTCCCTGTAAATCACTGAAAACTGACCCAATTTGATGGTAATTTGCAAACCTACAGGAACAAGATACAGCTAAATGCTTTACATATTTGGAAAGCTTAGGGGAAATGCTTTACAGTGATGTAAATTACTTTATTGTATCATAAAAGGTGCCAGAGTTATTAATTTTTTGCTACTGTCCAATATTGCACTTTCCGTACCCTGTAAATCACTGAAAACTGACCCAATTTGATGGTAATTTGCAAACTACAGGAACAAGATACAGCTAAATGCTTTACATATTTGGAAAGCTTAGGGGAAATGCTTTACAGTGATGTAAATTACTTTATTGTATCATAAAAGGTGCCAGAGTTATTAATTTTTTGCTACTGTCCAATATTGCACTCCCTGTAAATCACTGAAAACTGACCCAATTTGATGGTAATTTGCAAACCTACAGGAACAAGATACAGCTAAATGCTTTACATATTTGGAAAGCTTAGGGGAAATGCTTTACAGTGATGTAAATTACTTTATTGTATCATAAAAGGTGCCAGAGTTATTAATTTTTTGCTACTGTCCAATATTGCACTTTCCGTACCCTGTAAATCACTGAAAACTGACCCAATTTGATGGTAATTTGCAAATTACAGGAACAAGATACAGCTAAATGCTTTACATATTTGGAAAGCTTAGGGGAAATGCTTTACAGTGATGTAAATTACTTTATTGTATCATAAAAGGTGCCAGAGTTATTAATTTTTTGCTACTGTCCAATATTGCACTTCGTACCCTGTAAATCACTGAAAACTGACCCAATTTGATGGTAATTTGCAAACCTACAGGAACAAGATACAGCTAAATGCTTTACATATTTGGAAAGCTTAGGGGAAATGCTTTACAGTGATGTAAATTACTTTATTGTATCATAAAAGGTGCCAGAGTTATTAATTTTTTGCTACTGTCCAATATTGCACTTTCCGTACCCTGTAAATCACTGAAAACTGACCCAATTTGATGGTAATTTGCAAATTACAGGAACAAGATACAGCTAAATGCTTTACATATTTGGAAAGCTTAGGGGAAATGCTTTACAGTGATGTAAATTACTTTATTGTATCATAAAAGGTGCCAGAGTTATTAATTTTTTGCTACTGTCCAATATTGCACTCCCTGTAAATCACTGAAAACTGACCCAATTTGATGGTAATTTGCAAATTACAGGAACAAGATACAGCTAAATGCTTTACATATTTGGAAAGCTTAGGGAAATGCTTTACAGTGATGTAAATTACTTTATTGTATCATAAAAGGTGCCAGAGTTATTAATTTTTTGCTACTGTCCAATATTGCACTCCCTGTAAATCACTGAAAACTGACCCAATTTGATGGTAATTTGCAAAGTTACAGGAACAAGATACAGCTAAATGCTTTACATATTTGGAAAGCTTAGGGGAAATGCTTTACAGTGATGTAAATTACTTTATTGTATCATAAAAGGTGCCAGAGTTATTAATTTTTTGCTACTGTCCAATATTGCACTCCCTGTAAATCACTGAAAACTGACCCAATTTGATGGTAATTTGCAAACTTACAGGAACAAGATACAGCTAAATGCTTTACATATTTGGAAAGCTTAGGGGAAATGCTTTACAGTGATGTAAATTACTTTATTGTATCATAAAAGGTGCCAGAGTTATTAATTTTTTGCTACTGTCCAATATTGCACTCCCTGTAAATCACTGAAAACTGACCCAATTTGATGGTAATTTGCAAATTACAGGAACAAGATACAGCTAAATGCTTTACATATTTGGAAAGCTTAGGGGAAATGCTTTACAGTGATGTAAATTACTTTATTGTATCATAAAAGGTGCCAGAGTTATTAATTTTTTGCTACTGTCCAATATTGCACTTTCCGTACCCTGTAAATCACTGAAAACTGACCCAATTTGATGGTAATTTGCAAATTACAGGAACAAGATACAGCTAAATGCTTTACATATTTGGAAAGCTTAGGGGAAATGCTTTACAGTGATGTAAATTACTTTATTGTATCATAAAAGGTGCCAGAGTTATTAATTTTTTGCTACTGTCCAATATTGCACTCCCTGTAAATCACTGAAAACTGACCCAATTTGATGGTAATTTGCAAGTTACAGGAACAAGATACAGCTAAATGCTTTACATATTTGGAAAGCTTAGGGGAAATGCTTTACAGTGATGTAAATTACTTTATTGTATCATAAAAGGTGCCAGAGTTATTAATTTTTTGCTACTGTCCAATATTGCACTTTCCGTACCCTGTAAATCACTGAAAACTGACCCAATTTGATGGTAATTTGCAAACCTACAGGAACAAGATACAGCTAAATGCTTTACATATTTGGAAAGCTTAGGGGAAATGCTTTACAGTGATGTAAATTACTTTATTGTATCATAAAAGGTGCCAGAGTTATTAATTTTTTGCTACTGTCCAATATTGCACTCCCTGTAAATCACTGAAAACTGACCCAATTTGATGGTAATTTGCAAATTACAGGAACAAGATACAGCTAAATGCTTTACATATTTGGAAAGCTTAGGGAAAATGCTTTACAGTGATGTAAATTACTTTATTGTATCATAAAAGGTGCCAGAGTTATTAATTTTTTGCTACTGTACAATATTGCACTTTCCGTACCCTGTAAATCACTGAAAACTGACCCAATTTGATGGTAATTTGCAAACCACAGGAACAAGATACAGCTAAATGCTTTACATATTTGGAAAGCTTAGGGGAAATGCTTTACAGTGATGTAAATTACTTTATTGTATCATAAAAGGTGCCAGAGTTATTAATTTTTTGCTACTGTCCAATATTGCACTCCCTGTAAATCACTGAAAACTGACCCAATTTGATGGTAATTTGCAAACCACAGGAACAAGATACAGCTAAATGCTTTACATATTTGGAAAGCTTAGGGAAAATGGTTTACAGTGATGTAAATTACTTTATTGTATCATAAAAGGTGCCAGAGTTATTAATTTTTTGCTACTGTACAATATTGCACTTTCCGTACCCTGTAAATCACTGAAAACTGACCCAATTTGATGGTAATTTGCAAATTACAGGAACAAGATACAGCTAAATGCTTTACATATTTGGAAAGCTTAGGGGAAATGCTTTACAGTGATGTAAATTACTTTATTGTATCATAAAAGGTGCCAGAGTTATTAATTTTTTGCTACTGTCCAATATTGCACTCCCTGTAAATCACTGAAAACTGACCCAATTTGATGGTAATTTGCAAATTACAGGAACAAGATACAGCTAAATGCTTTACATATTTGGAAAGCTTAGGGGAAATGCTTTACAGTGATGTAAATTACTTTATTGTATCATAAAAGGTGCCAGAGTTATTAATTTTTTGCTACTGTCCAATATTGCACTTTCCGTACCCTGTAAATCACTGAAAACTGACCCAATTTGATGGTAATTTGCAAATTACAGGAACAAGATACAGCTAAATGCTTTACATATTTGGAAAGCTTAGGGGAAATGCTTTACAGTGATGTAAATTACTTTATTGTATCATAAAAGGTGCCAGAGTTATTAATTTTTTGCTACTGTCCAATATTGCACTCCCTGTAAATCACTGAAAACTGACCCAATTTGATGGTAATTTGCAAGTTACAGGAACAAGATACAGCTAAATGCTTTACATATTTGGAAAGCTTAGGGGAAATGCTTTACAGTGATGTAAATTACTTTATTGTATCATAAAAGGTGCCAGAGTTATTAATTTTTTGCTACTGTACAATATTGCACTTTCCGTACCCTGTAAATCACTGAAAACTGACCCAATTTGATGGTAATTTGCAAACCTACAGGAACAAGATACAGCTAAATGCTTTACATATTTGGAAAGCTTAGGGGAAATGCTTTACAGTGATGTAAATTACTTTATTGTATCATAAAAGGTGCCAGAGTTATTAATTTTTTGCTACTGTCCAATATTGCACTCCCTGTAAATCACTGAAAACTGACCCAATTTGATGGTAATTTGCAAACTACAGGAACAAGGTACAGCTAAATGCTTTACATATTTGGAAAGCTTAGGGGAAATGCTTTACAGTGATGTAAATTACTTTATTGTATCATAAAAGGTGCCAGAGTTATTAATTTTTTGCTACTGTACAATATTGCACTTCCGTACCCTGTAAATCACTGAAAACTGACCCAATTTGATGGTAATTTGCAAGTTACAGGAACAAGATACAGCTAAATGCTTTACATATTTGGAAAGCTTAGGGGAAATGCTTTACAGTGATGTAAATTACTTTATTGTATCATAAAAGGTGCCAGAGTTATTAATTTTTTGCTACTGTCCAATATTGCACTTCCGTACCCTGTAAATCACTGAAAACTGACCCAATTTGATGGTAATTTGCAAATTACAGGAACAAGATACAGCTAAATGCTTTACATATTTGGAAAGCTTAGGGGAAATGCTTTACAGTGATGTAAATTACTTTATTGTATCATAAAAGTTGCCAGAGTTATTAATTTTTTGCTACTGTACAATATTGCACTTTCCGTACCCTGTAAATCACTGAAAACTGACCCAATTTGATGGTAATTTGCAAATTACAGGAACAAGATACAGCTAAATGCTTTACATATTTGGAAAGCTTAGGGGAAATGCTTTACAGTGATGTAAATTACTTTATTGTATCATAAAAGGTGCCAGAGTTATTAATTTTTTGCTACTGTCCAATATTGCACTTCCTGTAAATCACTGAAAACTGACCCAATTTGATGGTAATTTGCAAATTACAGGAACAAGATACAGCTAAATGCTTTACATATTTGGAAAGCTTAGGGGAAATGCTTTACAGTGATGTAAATTACTTTATTGTATCATAAAAGGTGCCAGAGTTATTAATTTTTTGCTACTGTCCAATATTGCACTTCCGTACCCTGTAAATCACTGAAAACTGACCCAATTTGATGGTAATTTGCAAACCTACAGGAACAAGATACAGCTAAATGCTTTACATATTTGGAAAGCTTAGGGGAAATGCTTTACAGTGATGTAAATTACTTTATTGTATCATAAAAGGTGCCAGAGTTATTAATTTTTTGCTACTGTCCAATATTGCACTTCCGTACCCTGTAAATCACTGAAAACTGACCCAATTTGATGGTAATTTGCAAACTTACAGGAACAAGATACAGCTAAATGCTTTACATATTTGGAAAGCTTAGGGGAAAATGCTTTACAGTGATGTAAATTACTTTATTGTATCATAAAAGGTGCCAGAGTTATTAATTTTTTGCTACTGTACAATATTGCACTTTCCGTACCCTGTAAATCACTGAAAACTGACCCAATTTGATGGTAATTTGCAAATTACAGGAACAAGATACAGCTAAATGCTTTACATATTTGGAAAGCTTAGGGGAAATGCTTTACAGTGATGTAAATTACTTTATTGTATCATAAAAGGTGCCAGAGTTATTAATTTTTTGCTACTGTCCAATATTGCACTTCCTGTAAATCACTGAAAACTGACCCAATTTGATGGTAATTTGCAAATTACAGGAACAAGATACAGCTAAATGCTTTACATATTTGGAAAGCTTAGGGGAAATGCTTTACAGTGATGTAAATTACTTTATTGTATCATAAAAGGTGCCAGAGTTATTAATTTTTTGCTACTGTCCAATATTGCACTTTCCGTACCCTGTAAATCACTGAAAACTGACCCAATTTGATGGTAATTTGCAAATTACAGGAACAAGATACAGCTAAATGCTTTACATATTTGGAAAGCTTAGGGGAAATGCTTTACAGTGATGTAAATTACTTTATTGTATCATAAAAGGTGCCAGAGTTATTAATTTTTTGCTACTGTCCAATATTGCACTCCCTGTAAATCACTGAAAACTGACCCAATTTGATGGTAATTTGCAAACTACAGGAACAAGATACAGCTAAATGCTTTACATATTTGGAAAGCTTAGGGGAAATGCTTTACAGTGATGTAAATTACTTTATTGTATCATAAAAGGTGCCAGAGTTATTAATTTTTTGCTACTGTCCAATATTGCACTTCCGTACCCTGTAAATCACTGAAAACTGACCCAATTTGATGGTAATTTGCAAATTACAGGAACAAGATACAGCTAAATGCTTTACATATTTGGAAAGCTTAGGGGAAATGCTTTACAGTGATGTAAATTATTTATTGTATCATAAAAGGTGCCAGAGTTATTAATTTTTTGCTACTGTCCAATATTGCACTTTCCGCACCCTGTAAATCACTGAAAACTGACCCAATTTGATGGTAATTTGCAAATTACAGGAACAAGATACAGCTAAATGCTTTACATATTTGGAAAGCTTAGGGGAAATGCTTTACAGTGATGTAAATTACTTTATTGTATCATAAAAGGTGCCAGAGTTATTAATTTTTTGCTACTGTCCAATATTGCACTCCCTGTAAATCACTGAAAACTGACCCAATTTGATGGTAATTTGCAAATTACAGGAACAAGATACAGCTAAATGCTTTACATATTTGGAAAGCTTAGGGGAAATGCTTTACAGTGATGTAAATTACTTTATTGTATCATAAAAGGTGCCAGAGTTATTAATTTTTTGCTACTGTACAATATTGCACTTTCCGTACCCTGTAAATCACTGAAAACTGACCCAATTTGATGGTAATTTGCAAATTACAGGAACAAGGTACAGCTAAATGCTTTACATATTTGGAAAGCTTAGGGGAAATGCTTTACAGTGATGTAAATTACTTTATTGTATCATAAAAGGTGCCAGAGTTATTAATTTTTTGCTACTGTCCAATATTGCACTCCCTGTAAATCACTGAAAACTGACCCAATTTGATGGTAATTTGCAAATTACAGGAACAAGATACAGCTAAATGCTTTACATATTTGGAAAGCTTAGGGGAAATGCTTTACAGTGATGTAAATTACTTTATTGTATCATAAAAGGTGCCAGAGTTATTAATTTTTTGCTACTGTCCAATATTGCACTTTCCGTACCCTGTAAATCACTGAAAACTGACCCAATTTGATGGTAATTTGCAAATTACAGGAACAAGATACAGCTAAATGCTTTACATATTTGGAAAGCTTAGGGGAAATGCTTTACAGTGATGTAAATTACTTTATTGTATCATAAAAGGTGCCAGAGTTATTAATTTTTTGCTACTGTCCAATATTGCACTTTCCGTACCCTGTAAATCACTGAAAACTGACCCAATTTGATGGTAATTTGCAAATTACAGGAACAAGATACAGCTAAATGCTTTACATATTTGGAAAGCTTAGGGGAAATGCTTTACAGTGATGTAAATTACTTTATTGTATCATAAAAGGTGCCAGAGTTATTAATTTTTTGCTACTGTCCAATATTGCACTCCCTGTAAATCACTGAAAACTGACCCAATTTGATGGTAATTTGCAAATTACAGGAACAAGATACAGCTAAATGCTTTACATTTTCGGAAAGCTTAGGGGAAATGCTTTACAGTGATGTAAATTACTTTATTGTATCATAAAAGGTGCCAGAGTTATTAATTTTTTGCTACTGTCCAATATTGCACTTTCCGTACCCTGTAAATCACTGAAAACTGACCCAATTTGATGGTAATTTGCAAACTACAGGAACAAGATACAGCTAAATGCTTTACATATTTGGAAAGCTTAGGGGAAATGCTTTACAGTGATGTAAATTACTTTATTGTATCATAAAAGGTGCCAGAGTTATTAATTTTTTGCTACTGTACAATATTGCACTTTCCGTACCCTGTAAATCACTGAAAACTGACCCAATTTGATGGTAATTTGCAAATTACAGGAACAAGATACAGCTAAATGCTTTACATATTTGGAAAGCTTAGGGGAAATGCTTTACAGTGATGTAAATTACTTTATTGTATCATAAAAGGTGCCAGAGTTATTAATTTTTTGCTACTGTCCAATATTGCACTCCCTGTAAATCACTGAAAACTGACCCAATTTGATGGTAATTTGCAAACCTACAGGAACAAGATACAGCTAAATGCTTTACATATTTGGAAAGCTTAGGGGAAATGCTTTACAGTGATGTAAATTATTTTATTGTATCATAAAAGGTGCCAGAGTTATTAATTTTTTGCTACTGTACAATATTGCACTTTCCGTACCCTGTAAATCACTGAAAACTGACCCAATTTGATGGTAATTTGCAAACCACAGGAACAAGATACAGCTAAATGCTTTACATATTTGGAAAGCTTAGGGGAAATGCTTTACAGTGATGTAAATTACTTTATTGTATCATAAAAGGTGCCAGAGTTATTAATTTTTTGCTACTGTCCAATATTGCACTCCCTGTAAATCACTGAAAACTGACCCAATTTGATGGTAATTTGCAAATTACAGGAACAAGGTACAGCTAAATGCTTTACATATTTGGAAAGCTTAGGGGAAATGCTTTACAGTGATGTAAATTACTTTATTGTATCATAAAAGGTGCCAGAGTTATTAATTTTTTGCTACTGTCCAATATTGCACTTTCCGTACCCTGTAAATCACTGAAAACTGACCCAATTTGATGGTAATTTGCAAATTACAGGAACAAGATACAGCTAAATGCTTTACATATTTGGAAAGCTTAGGGGAAATGCTTTACAGTGATGTAAATTACTTTATTGTATCATAAAAGGTGCCAGAGTTATTAATTTTTTGCTACTGTCCAATATTGCACTTTCCGTACCCTGTAAATCACTGAAAACTGACCCAATTTGATGGTAATTTGCAAACTTACAGGAACAAGATACAGCTAAATGCTTTACATATTTGGAAAGCTTAGGGGAAATGCTTTACAGTGATGTAAATTACTTTATTGTATCATAAAAGGTGCCAGAGTTATTAATTTTTTGCTACTGTCCAATATTGCACTCCCTGTAAATCACTGAAAACTGACCCAATTTGATGGTAATTTGCAAATTACAGGAACAAGATACAGCTAAATGCTTTACATATTTGGAAAGCTTAGGGGAAATGCTTTACAGTGATGTAAATTACTTTATTGTATCATAAAAGGTGCCAGAGTTATTAATTTTTTGCTACTGTACAATATTGCACTTTCCGTACCCTGTAAATCACTGAAAACTGACCCAATTTGATGGTAATTTGCAAATTACAGGAACAAGATACAGCTAAATGCTTTACATATTTGGAAAGCTTAGGGGAAATGCTTTACAGTGATGTAAATTACTTTATTGTATCATAAAAGGTGCCAGAGTTATTAATTTTTTGCTACTGTCCAATATTGCACTCCCTGTAAATCACTGAAAACTGACCCAATTTGATGGTAATTTGCAAACCACAGGAACAAGATACAGCTAAATGCTTTACATATTTGGAAAGCTTAGGGAAAATGCTTTACAGTGATGTAAATTACTTTATTGTATCATAAAAGGTGCCAGAGTTATTAATTTTTTGCTACTGTACAATATTGCACTTTCCGTACCCTGTAAATCACTGAAAACTGACCCAATTTGATGGTAATTTGCAAACCACAGGAACAAGATACAGCTAAATGCTTTACATTTTCGGAAAGCTTAGGGGAAATGCTTTACAGTGATGTAAATTACTTTATTGTATCATAAAAGGTGCCAGAGTTATTAATTTTTTGCTACTGTCCAATATTGCACTCCCTGTAAATCACTGAAAACTGACCCAATTTGATGGTAATTTGCAAATTACAGGAACAAGATACAGCTAAATGCTTTACATATTTGGAAAGCTTAGGGGAAATGCTTTACAGTGATGTAAATTACTTTATTGTATCATAAAAGGTGCCAGAGTTATTAATTTTTTGCTACTGTCCAATATTGCACTCCTACCTGTAAATCACTGAAAACTGACCCAATTTGATGGTAATTTGCAAATTACAGGAACAAGGATACAGCTAAATGCTTTACATATTTGGAAAGCTTAGGGGAAATGCTTTACAGTGATGTAAATTACTTTATTGTATCATAAAAGGTGCCAGAGTTATTAATTTTTTGCTACTGTCCAATATTGCACTTCCGTACCCTGTAAATCACTGAAAACTGACCCAATTTGATGGTAATTTGCAAATTACAGGAACAAGATACAGCTAAATGCTTTACATATTTGGAAAGCTTAGGGGAAATGCTTTACAGTGATGTAAATTACTTTATTGTATCATAAAAGGTGCCAGAGTTATTAATTTTTTGCTACTGTACAATATTGCACTTTCCGTACCCTGTAAATCACTGAAAACTGACCCAATTTGATGGTAATTTGCAAATTACAGGAACAAGATACAGCTAAATGCTTTACATATTTGGAAAGCTTAGGGGAAATGCTTTACAGTGATGTAAATTACTTTATTGTATCATAAAAGGTGCCAGAGTTATTAATTTTTTGCTACTGTCCAATATTGCACTCCCTGTAAATCACTGAAAACTGACCCAATTTGATGGTAATTTGCAAATTACAGGAACAAGATACAGCTAAATGCTTTACATATTTGGAAAGCTTAGGGAAAATGCTTTACAGTGATGTAAATTACTTTATTGTATCATAAAAGGTGCCAGAGTTATTAATTTTTTGCTACTGTACAATATTGCACTTTCCGTACCCTGTAAATCACTGAAAACTGACCCAATTTGATGGTAATTTGCAAACCACAGGAACAAGATACAGCTAAATGCTTTACATATTTGGAAAGCTTAGGGGAAATGCTTTACAGTGATGTAAATTACTTTATTGTATCATAAAAGGTGCCAGAGTTATTAATTTTTTGCTACTGTCCAATATTGCACTCCCTGTAAATCACTGAAAACTGACCCAATTTGATGGTAATTTGCAAACCACAGGAACAAGATACAGCTAAATGCTTTACATATTTGGAAAGCTTAGGGGAAAATGCTTTACAGTGATGTAAATTACTTTATTGTATCATAAAAGGTGCCAGAGTTATTAATTTTTTGCTACTGTCCAATATTGCACTTTCCGTACCCTGTAAATCACTGAAAACTGACCCAATTTGATGGTAATTTGCAAATTACAGGAACAAGATACAGCTAAATGCTTTACATATTTGGAAAGCTTAGGGGAAATGCTTTACAGTGATGTAAATTACTTTATTGTATCATAAAAGGTGCCAGAGTTATTAATTTTTTGCTACTGTCCAATATTGCACTCCCTGTAAATCACTGAAAACTGACCCAATTTGATGGTAATTTGCAAATTACAGGAACAAGGTACAGCTAAATGCTTTACATATTTGGAAAGCTTAGGGGAAATGCTTTACAGTGATGTAAATTACTTTATTGTATCATAAAAGGTGCCAGAGTTATTAATTTTTTGCTACTGTCCAATATTGCACTTTCCGTACCCTGTAAATCACTGAAAACTGACCCAATTTGATGGTAATTTGCAAATTACAGGAACAAGGTACAGCTAAATGCTTTACATATTTGGAAAGCTTAGGGGAAATGCTTTACAGTGATGTAAATTATTTATTGTATCATAAAAGGTGCCAGAGTTATTAATTTTTTGCTACTGTCCAATATTGCACTTTCCGTACCCTGTAAATCACTGAAAACTGACCCAATTTGATGGTAATTTGCAAATTACAGGAACAAGATACAGCTAAATGCTTTACATATTTGGAAAGCTTAGGGAAATGCTTTACAGTGATGTAAATTACTTTATTGTATCATAAAAGGTGCCAGAGTTATTAATTTTTTGCTACTGTCCAATATTGCACTCCCTGTAAATCACTGAAAACTGACCCAATTTGATGGTAATTTGCAAACCACAGGAACAAGATACAGCTAAATGCTTTACATATTTGGAAAGCTTAGGGGAAATGCTTTACAGTGATGTAAATTACTTTATTGTATCATAAAAGGTGCCAGAGTTATTAATTTTTTGCTACTGTCCAATATTGCACTTTCCGCACCCTGTAAATCACTGAAAACTGACCCAATTTGATGGTAATTTGCAAATTACAGGAACAAGATACAGCTAAATGCTTTACATATTTGGAAAGCTTAGGGAAAATGCTTTACAGTGATGTAAATTACTTTATTGTATCATAAAAGGTGCCAGAGTTATTAATTTTTTGCTACTGTCCAATATTGCACTCCCTGTAAATCACTGAAAACTGACCCAATTTGATGGTAATTTGCAAATTACAGGAACAAGGTACAGCTAAATGCTTTACATATTTGGAAAGCTTAGGGGAAATGCTTTACAGTGATGTAAATTACTTTATTGTATCATAAAAGGTGCCAGAGTTATTAATTTTTTGCTACTGTACAATATTGCACTTTCCGTACCCTGTAAATCACTGAAAACTGACCCAATTTGATGGTAATTTGCAAATTACAGGAACAAGATACAGCTAAATGCTTTACATATTTGGAAAGCTTAGGGAAATGCTTTACAGTGATGTAAATTACTTTATTGTATCATAAAAGGGGCCAGAGTTATTAATTTTTTGCTACTGTCCAATATTGCACTCCCCTGTAAATCACTGAAAACTGACCCAATTTGATAGTAATTTGCAAATTACAGGAACAAGATACAGCTAAATGCTTTACATATTTGGAAAGCTTAGGGAAAATGCTTTACAGTGATGTAAATTACTTTATTGTATCATAAAAGGTGCCAGAGTTATTAATTTTTTGCTACTGTCCAATATTGCACTCCCTGTAAATCACTGAAAACTGACCCAATTTGATGGTAATTTGCAAACCACAGGAACAAGATACAGCTAAATGCTTTACATATTTGGAAAGCTTAGGGGAAATGCTTTACAGTGATGTAAATTACTTTATTGTATCATAAAAGGTGCCAGAGTTATTAATTTTTTGCTACTGTCCAATATTGCACTTTCCGCACCCTGTAAATCACTGAAAACTGACCCAATTTGATGGTAATTTGCAAATTACAGGAACAAGATACAGCTAAATGCTTTACATATTTGGAAAGCTTAGGGGAAATGCTTTACAGTGATGTAAATTACTTTATTGTATCATAAAAGGTGCCAGAGTTATTAATTTTTTGCTACTGTCCAATATTGCACTCCCTGTAAATCACTGAAAACTGACCCAATTTGATGGTAATTTGCAAATTACAGGAACAAGGTACAGCTAAATGCTTTACATATTTGGAAAGCTTAGGGGAAATGCTTTACAGTGATGTAAATTACTTTATTGTATCATAAAAGGTGCCAGAGTTATTAATTTTTTGCTACTGTACAATATTGCACTTTCCGTACCCTGTAAATCACTGAAAACTGACCCAATTTGATGGTAATTTGCAAATTACAGGAACAAGATACAGCTAAATGCTTTACATATTTGGAAAGCTTAGGGGAAATGCTTTACAGTGATGTAAATTACTTTATTGTATCATAAAAGGTGCCAGAGTTATTAATTTTTTGCTACTGTCCAATATTGCACTTTCCGTACCCTGTAAATCACTGAAAACTGACCCAATTTGATGGTAATTTGCAAACCACGGGAACAAGATACAGCTAAATGCTTTACATTTTCGGAAAGCTTAGGGGAAATGCTTTACAGTGATGTAAATTACTTTATTGTATCATAAAAGGTGCCAGAGTTATTAATTTTTTGCTACTGTCCAATATTGCACTCCCTGTAAATCACTGAAAACTGACCCAATTTGATGGTAATTTGCAAATTACAGGAACAAGGTACAGCTAAATGCTTTACATATTTGGAAAGCTTAGGGGAAATGCTTTACAGTGATGTAAATTACTTTATTGTATCATAAAAGGTGCCAGAGTTATTAATTTTTTGCTACTGTCCAATATTGCACTTTCCGTACCCTGTAAATCACTGAAAACTGACCCAATTTGATGGTAATTTGCAAATTACAGGAACAAGGTACAGCTAAATGCTTTACATATTTGGAAAGCTTAGGGGAAATGCTTTACAGTGATGTAAATTATTCTATTGTATCATAAAAGGGGCCAGAGTTATTAATTTTTTGCTACTGTCCAATATTGCACTTTCCGCACCCTGTAAATCACTGAAAACTGACCCAATTTGATAGTAATTTGCAAATTACAGGAACAAGATACAGCTAAATGCTTTACATATTTGGAAAGCTTAGGGAAAATGCTTTACAGTGATGTAAATTACTTTATTGTATCATAAAAGGTGCCAGAGTTATTAATTTTTTGCTACTGTCCAATATTGCACTCCCTGTAAATCACTGAAAACTGACCCAATTTGATGGTAATTTGCAAACCACAGGAACAAGATACAGCTAAATGCTTTACATATTTGGAAAGCTTAGGGGAAATGCTTTACAGTGATGTAAATTACTTTATTGTATCATAAAAGGTGCCAGAGTTATTAATTTTTTGCTACTGTCCAATATTGCACTTTCCGTACCCTGTAAATCACTGAAAACTGACCCAATTTGATGGTAATTTACAAACCACAGGAACAAGATACAGCTGAATGCTTTACATCTTTGGAAAGCTCAGGGAAAATGCTTTACAGTGATGTAAATTATTCTATTGTATCATAAAAGGGGCCAAAGTTATTAATTTTTTACTACTGTCCAATATTGCATTGTCGGTAAATCACTGAAAACTGACCCAATTTGATTGGGGTTTGCAAACGACAGGAACAAGATACAGCTGAATGCTTTACATCTTTGGAAAGCTCAGGGAAAATGCTTTACAGTGATGTAAATTATTCTATTGTAGCATAAAAGGGGCCAAAGTTATTAATTTTTTACTACTGTCCAATATTGCATTTTCAAAACAATCCACCCTCTGTAAATCACTGAAAACTGACCCAATTTGATTGGGGTTTGCAAACTACAGGAACAAGATACAGCTGAATGCTTTACATCTTTGGAAAGCTCAGGGAAAATGCTTTACAGTGATGTAAATTATTCTATTGTATCATAAAAGGGGCCAAAGTTATTAATTTTTTGCTACTGTCCAATATTGCATTTTCAAAACAATCCACCCTCTGTAAATCACTGAAAACTGACCCAATTTGATTGGGGTTTGCAAACTACAGGAACAAGATACAGCTGAATGCTTTACATCTTTGGAAAGCTCAGGGAAAATGCTTTACAGTGATGTAAATTATTCTATTGTATCATAAAAGGGGCCAAAGTTATTAATTTTTTACTACTGTCCAATATTGCATTTTCAAAACAATCCACCCTCTGTAAATCACTGAAAACTGACCCAATTTGATTGGGGTTTACAAAGCAAAAGAACAAGATACTGCTGAATGCTTTACATCTTTGGAAAGCTCAGGGAAAATGCTTTACAGTGATGTAAATTATTCTATTGTAGCATAAAAGGGGCCAAAGTTATTAATTTTTTACTACTGTCCAATATTGCATTTTCAAAACAATCCACCCTCTGTAAATCACTGAAAACTGACCCAATTTGATTGGGGTTTGCAAACTACAGGAACAAGATACTGCTGAATGCTTTACATCTTTGGAAAGCTCAGGGAAAATGCTTTACAGTGATGTAAATTATTCTATTGTATCATAAAAGGTGCCAAAGTTATTAATTTTTTGCTACTGTCCAATATTGCATTTTCAAAACAATCCACCCTCTGTAAATCACTGAAAACTGACCCAATTTGATTGGGGTTTACAAAGCAAAAGAACAAGATACTGCTGAATGCTTTACATCTTTGGAAAGCTCAGGGAAAATGCTTTACAGTGATGTAAATTACTTTATTGTAGCATAAAAGGGGCCAGAGTTATTAATTTTTTACTACTGTCCAATATTGCATTGTCGGTAAATCACTGAAAACTGACCCAATTTGATTGGGGTTTGCAAACTACAGGAACAAGATACAGCTGAATGCTTTACATCTTTGGAAAGCTCAGGGAAAATGCTTTACAGTGATGTAAATTATTCTATTGTATCATAAAAGGTGCCAGAGTTATTAATTTTTTGCTACTGTACAATATTGCACTTTCCGTACCCTGTAAATCACTGAAAACTGACCCAATTTGATGGTAATTTGCAAATTACAGGAACAAGGTACAGCTAAATGCTTTACATATTTGGAAAGCTCAGTGAAAATGCTTTACAGTGATGTAAATTATTCTATTGTATCATAAAAGGGGCCAAAGTTATTAATTTTTTACTACTGTCCAATATTGCATTTTCAAAACAATCCACCCTCTGTAAATCACTGAAAACTGACCCAATTTGATTGGGGTTTGCAAACTACAGGAACAAGATACAGCTGAATGCTTTACATCTTTGGAAAGCTCAGGGAAAATGCTTTACAGTGATGTAAATTATTCTATTGTATCATAAAAGGTGCCAGAGTTATTAATTTTTTGCTACTGTACAATATTGCACTTTCCGTACCCTGTAAATCACTGAAAACTGACCCAATTTGATGGTAATTTGCAAATTACAGGAACAAGGTACAGCTAAATGCTTTACATCT
Organism: Danio kyathit; assembly: GCA_903798195.1. Taxonomy (NCBI): domain Eukaryota; kingdom Metazoa; phylum Chordata; class Actinopteri; order Cypriniformes; family Danionidae; genus Danio; species Danio kyathit. The sequence continues at coordinate 470,500 of CAIGQS010000020.1, forward strand.
TTGGAAAGCTCAGGGAAAATGCTTTACAGTGATGTAAATTATTCTATTGTATCATAAAAGGGGCCAAAGTTATTAATTTTTTACTACTGTCCAATATTGCATTTTCAAAACAATCCATCCTCTGTAAATCACTGAAAACTGACCCAATTTGATTGGGGTTTGCAAACGACAGGAACAAGATACAGCTGAATGCTTTACATCTTTGGAAAGCTCAGGGAAAATGCTTTACAGTGATGTAAATTATTCTATTGTAGCATAAAAGGGGCCAAAGTTATTAATTTTTTACTACTGTCCAATATTGCATTTTCAAAACAATCCACCCTCTGTAAATCACTGAAAACTGACCCAATTTGATTGGGGTTTACAAAGCAAAAGAACAAGATACTGCTGAATGCTTTACATCTTTGGAAAGCTCAGGGAAAATGCTTTACAGTGATGTAAATTACTTTATTGTAGCATAAAAGGGGCCAGAGTTATTAATTTTTTACTACTGTCCAATATTGCATTGTCGGTAAATCACTGAAAACTGACCCAATTTGATTGGGGTTTGCAAACTACAGGAACAAGATACAGCTGGATGCTTTACATCTTTGGAAAGCTCAGGGAAAATGCTTTACAGTGATGTAAATTATTCTATTGTAGCATAAAAGGTGCCAGAGTTATTAATTTTTTGCTACTGTCCAATAATGCACTGTCAGCACATGCACACCAAAAAAATTGCCAAATTTGATTAAATATGCCCAACATGTATGTGTTTTTTTATTTTCATATTCTAAAGTGCCATAGTACTCAGAGACATGGACAGAAGCCAAAACCTTTATCCATGTATCCAATATTTATACTCCTGATTATGACAAATTAATGTTGGATTTGGGTTAGAGTCACTGTTGGATCTCGGTTAGATGCATTTATTTTATTATTTTTTTATTTTTTTGCCAATTTAACCTTTGACTTTAATGTTTCTGAACAAGATACAGTAACATATGTGGGCTCATTGGAAAGCTGAGAATCTGTGTTTTTTAATGCTGTTCGCTATTTCAATATAGCTTAAATCTCCACGAAGTTATCAAAAAAATGCTACCATCAAACAGGCACTGTCAGCACATGCACACCAAAAAAATTGCCAAATTTGATTAAATATGCCCAACATGTATGTGTTTTTTTATTTTCATATTCTAAAGTGCCATAGTACTCAGAGACATGGACAGAAGCCACAACCTTTATCCATGTATCCAATATTTATACTCCTGATTATGACAAATGAATGTTGGATTTGGGTTAGAGTCACTGTTGGATCTCGGTTAGATGCATTTATTTTATTTTTTTATTTTTTTGCCAATTTAACCTTTGACTTTAATGTTTCTGAACAAGATACAGTAACATATGTGGGCTCATTGGAAAGCTGAGAATCTGTGTTTTTTAATGCTGTTCGCTATTTCAAAATAGCTTAAATCTCCACAAAAAAAAATGCCATTTGACATTATCAGAAGTATAAATATTGGATACATGGATAAAGGTTGTGGCTTCTGTCCATGTCTCTGAGTACTATGGCACTTTAGAATATGAAAATAAAAAAACACATACATGTTGGGCATATTTAATCAAATTTGGCAATTTTTTTGGTGTGCATGTGCTGACAGTGCCTGTTTGATGGTAGCATTTTTTTGATAACTTTGTGTAGATTTAAGCTATTTTGAAATAGCGAACAGCATTAAAAAACACAGATTCTCAGCTTTCCAATGAGCCCACATATGTTACTGTATCTTGTTCAGAAACATTAAAGTCAAAGGTTAAATTGGCAAAAAAATAAAAAAAAAATAAAATAAATGCATCTAACCGAGATCCAACAGTGACTCTAACCCAAATCCAACATTCATTTGTCATAATCAGGAGTATAAATATTGGATACATGGATAAAGGTTTTGGCTTCTGTCCATGTCTCTGAGTACTATGGCACTTTAGAATATGAAAATAAAAAAACACATACATGTTGGGCATATTTAATCAAATTTGGCAATTTTTTTGGTGTGCATGTGCTGACAGTGCCTGTTTGATGGTAGCATTTGTTTGATAACTTTGTGTAGATTTAAGCTATTTTGAAATAGCGAACAGCATTAAAAAACACAGATTCTCAGCTTTCCAATGAGCCCACATATGTTACTGTATCTTGTTCAGAAACATTAAAGTCAAAGGTTAAATTGGCAAAAAAATAAAAAAAAATAAAATAAATGCATCTAACCGAGATCCAACAGTGACTCTAACCCAAATCCAACATTCATTTGTCATAATCAGGAGTATAAATATTGGATACACGGATAAAGGTTTTGGCTTCTGTCCATGTCTCTGAGTACTATGGCACTTTAGAATATGAAAATAAAAAAACACATACATGTTGGGCATATTTAATCAAATTTGGCAATTTTTTTGGTGTGCATGTGCTGACAGTGCCTGTTTGATGGTAGCATTTTTTTGATAACTTTGTGTAGATTTAAGCTATTTTGAAATAGCGAACAGCATTAAAAAACACAGATTCTCAGCTTTCCAATGAGCCCACATATGTTACTGTATCTTGTTCAGAAACATTAAAGTCAAAGGTTAAATTGGCAAAAAAATAAAAAAAAAATAAAATAAATGCATCTAACCGAGATCCAACAGTGACTCTAACCCAAATCCAACATTCATTTGTCATAATCAGGAGTATAAATATTGGATACATGGATAAAGGTTGTGGCTTCTGTCCATGTCTCTGAGTACTATGGCACTTTAGAATATGAAAATAAAAAAACACATACATGTTGGGCATATTTAATCAAATTTGGCAATTTTTTTGGTGTGCATGTGCTGACAGTGCCTGTTTGATGGTAGCATTTTTTTGATAACTTTGTGTAGATTTAAGCTATTTTGAAATAGCGAACAGCATTAAAAAACACAGATTCTCAGCTTTCCAATGAGCCCACATATGTTACTGTATCTTGTTCAGAAACATTAAAGTCAAAGGTTAAATTGGCAAAAAAATAAAAAAAAATAAAATAAATGCATCTAACCGAGATCCAACAGTGACTCTAACCCAAATCCAACATTCATTTGTCATAATCAGGAGTATAAATATTGGATACATGGATAAAGGTTGTGGCTTCTGTCCATGTCTCTGAGTACTATGGCACTTTAGAATATGAAAATAAAAAAACACATACATGTTGGGCATATTTAATCAAATTTGGCAATTTTTTTGGTGTGCATGTGCTGACAGTGCCTGTTTGATGGTAGCATTTGTTTGATAACTTTGTGTAGATTTAAGCTATTTTGAAATAGCGAACAGCATTAAAAAACACAGATTCTCAGCTTTCCAATGAGCCCACATATGTTACTGTATCTTGTTCAGAAACATTAAAGTCAAAGGTTAAATTGGCAAAAAAATAAAAAAAAAATAAAATAAATGCATCTAACCGAGATCCAACAGTGACTCTAACCCAAATCCAACATTCATTTGTCATAATCAGGAGTATAAATATTGGATACATGGATAAAGGTTTTGGCTTCTGTCCATGTCTCTGAGTACTATGGCACTTTAGAATATGAAAATAAAAAAACACATACATGTTGGGCATATTTAATCAAATTTGGCAATTTTTTTGGTGTGCATGTGCTGACAGTGCCTGTTTGATGGTAGCATTTTTTTGATAACTTTGTGTAGATTTAAGCTATTTTGAAATAGCGAACAGCATTAAAAAACACAGATTCTCAGCTTTCCAATGAGCCCACATATGTTACTGTATCTTGTTCAGAAACATTAAAGTCAAAGGTTAAATTGGCAAAAAAATAAAAAAATAAAATAAATGCATCTAACCGAGATCCAACAGTGACTCTAACCCAAATCCAACATTCATTTGTCATAATCAGGAGTATAAATATTGGATACATGGATAAAGGTTGTGGCTTCTGTCCATGTCTCTGAGTACTATGGCACTTTAGAATATGAAAATAAAAAAACACATACATGTTGGGCATATTTAATCAAATTTGGCAATTTTTTTGGTGTGCATGTGCTGACAGTGCCTGTTTGATGGTAGCATTTTTTTGATAACTTTGGGGAGGTTTAAGCTATTTTGAAATAGCGATGATGGCTCAAATGCAAGAATACTGGTGCGCTGACATTTTAAGTCAATTTACCTTTTATTGGTCATCGTCAGGAGTAGAAATATTGCGCTACGTTCACCATTTTCCGAGCCTGCGCAGGGTAGGCACACGTTGATCCGCCCATTGTGGCGCGCGTGCAGCCCCGGACATCTAAGGGCATCACAGACCTGTTATTGCTCCATCTCGCGTGGCTGAACGCCACTTGTCCCTCTAAGAAGTTGGGACGCCGACCGCGCGGGGCCGCGTAACTATTTAGCATGCCGGAGTCTCGTTCGTTATCGGAATGAACCAGACAAATCGCTCCACCAACTAAGAACGGCCATGCACCACCACCCACAGAATCGAGAAAGAGCTATCAATCTGTCAATCCTTTCCGTGTCCGGGCCGGGTGAGGTTTCCCGTGTTGAGTCAAATTAAGCCGCAGGCTCCACTCCTGGTGGTGCCCTTCCGTCAATTCCTTTAAGTTTCAGCTTTGCAACCATACTCCCCCCGGAACCCAAAGACTCGTGGTTTCCCGCACGGTGCCCGGCGGGTCATGGGAATAACGCGGCCGGATCGCGGGTCGGCATCGTTTACGGTCGGAACTACGACGGTATCTGATCGTCTTCGAACCTCCGACTTTCGTTCTTGATTAATGAAAACATTCTTGGCAAATGCTTTCGCTTTCGTCCGTCTTGCGCCGGTCCAAGAATTTCACCTCTAGCGGCGCAATACGAATGCCCCCGGCCGTCCCTCTCAATCATGGCCCCGGGTTCCAGAAACCCACAAAATAGAACCGGAGTCCTATTCCATTATTCCTAGCTGCGGTATTCAGCGGCGGCTGGGCGGCCTGCTTTGAACACTCTAATTTTTTCAAAGTAAACGCTCCGGGCCCCGAGGTACCGGACACCCAGCTAAGAAGTGCTGCACATTAGCGACATTTCAACAGGGTCATAAGCCAATTTTCACCAAACATCTGAAAGTAGAAATTTATTTTTTTATAAATTAAACAAAATCCAACATTCACTTGTTCATAAGGAAAATAAGAGTAAAACGTGTTTTTTTTTTCTAATGTTAGTTTGTGTTTTTCATCTCAGTGTGTAGTTTTTTTATTTTTTATTTTTGCTCCTTTAGCTGCAGGAGTGAACACTGAAGTGGAAAAAATGTAAAAAAAAAATAAATACAAGTTGTTATTGTTATATAGTCACAAAAGATTCTAAGTCTGGGAAGCAGTTCTCCTCTGGTGAGATGTATAAAGGGAGCATGGGCCTGTGTTTACTTTTTAGTTTAGTTTAAAAGGCATAAAATGAATGAACTGAGACAGAACTTGATGACACAGGTTAGCTTTTGATAATGTTTATTGACAATATGAAATAACAGCACAGTGGAAGACTGTCAGTTTAGTCTCAAACCCTGTTCTAAATGTCAGTGTGTGTGTTTGAATGTTAAATGTCATGTAAAAAGACAACATTTCAATGCTAAAATAAATGATTTCATTAAAGAGACACACTTTTTTGAGATTTGAAGGAAAAGGGGACTATTGTGTAAATGTTCTAGAACTGTAGTTTTCTACATGGCTTTTACTATAGTTAAAAACAGCATTTATTGAAAGCTGGAAACCTTGTTTGTGTTCAAGCTTGATCACATGATGATTCAAAATGTGACATGATGACTTTTTTATAAATAATCCAGATGATTTCTCCTGTCATTTTCGACATTAATGTATTTAAACTTAATATTTTTCCCCAAACTAATTATGAATCCACTCTCATGTGTGTTACATGTCTGTAGATATTTGGCTATGTTTTAGTTTGACTGCAGATGAGCAGAGACCTCAGTGTCACATGACCTGCATCCAGCAGCAGCAGGCCCTTTTGTTCTTTTGTTTGAAGGTGACAAGGTGCGGGGGTTTGTGTCTGTGTGTGTGGAGGGCCACTGAGACTCAATCTTTCACCAGAGATTCAAAAGTCAGAAGCAGTTTACCTGTACAGTGCAGTAACATATAATGTGAAAAATATATGCTGTTATTTGGACAGAGGTCTGCATCTGAACAAAGTGTAGTCTTTTAAAAGATGCCAGTGTGTCTGTCAACATTTGTGGTCATGGAACTGCCTGAAAAAGGCTTCCTAGCAGAGCACTGAAGAGCTGCTTATCCAAAAAGGTTTTATATGTTTTAAACAATGAAGAGTATTTTTTTTCTTTTAAAGGATGGCACATTTTAAAATGACATAAATAGTTTAAATGATCGGTCAATATATCTCAGAGATTGGGCCTGTGTTTACTTATTTGTTTAGTTTAAAAGGCATAAAATGAATGAACTGAGACAGAACTTGATGACACAGGTTAGCTTTTGATAAAGTTTATTGACAATATGAAATAACAGCACAGTGGAAGACTGTCAGTTTAGTCTCAAACCCTGTTCTAAATGTCAGTGTGTGTGTTTGAATGTTAAATGTCATGTAAAAAGACAACATTTCAATGCTAAAATAAATGATTTCATTAAAGAGACACACTTTTTGGGAAAGGGGACTATTGTATTAATGTCCTATAACTGTATTTTTTACATGGTTTTAATTATACTTTATACACTGCAAAAAAACAAAACAATTTTTCTTACTTAGATTTTTTTCTCTTGTTTCTACTCCAAATATCTAAAAATTCTAAAATGAAAAAAAAATTTCTAGACAAGCAAAACATATTATGTTGTTTTCAGAAATAATATGGTAAAATTAAGTGAGTTTTTCCCTTAAAACAAGCAAAATACACTTGTTTTTCTTTTTAACATAATTTTGTTTTTGCTTACCCCATTGGCAGATTATTTTGCTTGTTTTAGGGAAAAGCTCACTTAATTTTGGCATATTATTTCTGAAAAAAAGATCATTTGTTTTGCTTGTCTAGAAAATAATTTTATGATTTAAGGATTTTTAGATATTTGGACTAGAAACAAGACAAAAAAATCTAAGTAAGAAAAGCAGTTTTTTGCAGTGTAGTTAAAAATGTCATTTATTGAAAGCTGGAAACCTTGTTTGTGTTCAAGCTTAATCACATGATTCAAAATGTGACATGATGACTTTTTTAATCCAGATGATCTCTCCTGTTGTATATTAATGCATTTAAACTTAATATTTTTCCCCAAACTAATTATGAATCCACTCTCAACTGTGTTACATGTCTGTAGATATTTGACTATGTTTTAGTTTGACTGCAGATGAGCAGAGACCTCAGTGTCACATGACCTGCATCCAGCAGCAGAGGCCCTTTTGTTCTTTTGTTTGAAGGTGACAAGGTGCAGGGGTTTGTGTCTGTGTGTGTGGAGGGCCACTGAGACTCAATCTTTCACCAGAGATTCAAAAGTCAGAAGCAGTTTACCTGTACAGTGCAGTAACATATAATGTGAAAAATATATGCTGTTATTTGGACAGAGGTCTGCATCTGAACAAAGTGTAGTCTTTTAAAAGATGCCAGTGTGTCTGTCAACATTTGTGGTCATGGAACTGCCTGAAAAAGGCTTCCTAGCAGAGCACTGAAGAGCTGCTTATCCAAAAAGGTTTTATATGTTTTAAACAATGAAGAGTATTTTTTTTCTTTTAAAGGATGGCACATTTTAAAATGACATAAATAGTTTAAATGATCGGTCAATATATCTCAGAGATTGGGCCTGTGTTTACTTATTTGTTTAGTTTAAAAGGCATAAAATGAATGAACTGAGACAGAACTTGATGACACAGGTTAGCTTTTGATAAAGTTTATTGACAATATGAAATAACAGCACAGTGGAAGACTGTCAGTTTAGTCTCAAACCCTGTTCTAAATGTCAGTGTGTGTGTTTGAATGTTAAATGTCATGTAAAAAGACAACATTTCAATGCTAAAATAAATGATTTCATTAAAGAGACACACTTTTCATTCCAATGCTACAAATGCTACAACACTGCTGTACTGACTTTTTGTGCAACAACTTGTTTTTGTTCTTTAGTGTTGTTTTTAATTTATATTATTTTTATTCTACATAGTCTTCCACTGTGCTGTTATTTCATATTCTTACTGAAATGCTGCAGAAAATACTCTGTTGATTTTATTTCTATATATATTACTTTAATGCAAAGACAATAATGGAGAAAAGTACACTTAAAAATGCTTTCTAATAATAATAATAATCATTTTATCATCATTTTATATCATATTATTAGTGCTTCACAGTCTTTATATGTGTAATATAGGCTTATTTTAAAATACAATTTATTTTTTATTTTCACATAAAATTTATGTATATATATATATTATTACTGTAGACTGGCTTAGAGTCATATAGTGACAAAATAATCTAAGTCTGGGAAGCAGTTCTCCTCTGGTGAGATGTATAAAGGGAGCATGGGCCTGTGTTTACTTTTTAGTTTAGTTTAAAAGGCATAAAATGAATGAACTGAGACAGAACTTGATGACACAGGTTAGCTTTTGATAAAGTTTATTGACAATATGAAATAACAGCACAGTGGAAGACTGTCAGTTTAGTCTCAAACCCTGTTCTAAACGATCTGGACAAGGCAAATAAGGATAAAGCCAACAGATACTTCTCACCAAATTTTAAGGTCAAGCTGTACTTCACAAACACCGTATAGTGTCTTCAGACTTAACCCCAGACTATGAACCAGACCACTACCGGTATTCAGACACAACTGGCTCTGACCTGTATCGTGGCTAAATGTACACACCACCACTACTACAGAACAGAATAATGTATATAGTTATGCTTATGTTTAGTAGTTTATTTTTGTGTCTTATTTTTGTATATAGTTATCTTTTTAATTAGTAGTGTATATTTTATGTAGCTTTTATATTGAAAATTTTTAATATTATATATTTATTTTTTAATGAATTAATTTATTTAGGAATTAAATCTGTTTGGTGGATGTGCAAAAACCTCGTTGTTTGAGTCATGACTGATAACCCGGCCGACTAAAGATTTAGGCTCAAATTTTAATTATTTAATTATTATTTATTTTTAATTTATTGTATATAGTTATGTTTAGTTGTTTATTTTTGTCTTATGTTTTTGTATGTGGTATATTTTTAATATTTTATATTTATTTTTTAATGAATTAATTTATTCAGGAATGAAATCTGTTGGGTGAATGTGCAAAAACCTCGTTTTGTTGTTATGGCCGTTGTTTGGGGCACTTGTCTGGCAAATCAGTGGCCGAACCAAAAATTTAGGGACAAATTTTTATTATTTAATTTTTATTTAATTTTAATTCATTGTATATAGTTATGCTTATGTTTATTTGTTTATTTTTGTCTTATTTTTTTATTATATAGTTATCTTTTTAATGAGTTGTGTATATGTTATGTAGCTTTTATATTGAATGTTTTAATATTATATATTTATTTTTTAATGAATTCATTTATTCAGGAATTAAATCTGTTTTGTGAATGTGCAAAAACCTTGTTTTTTTGTTTTGGCCGTTGTTTCAGTCGCTTACAACCGGACTGATCCAGTTTTTAGGCAGACATTTTAATATTATATAGTTATTTTCTTTAATGTATTTAAAGTTTATAAGTGTATGTGTATTATTTCAAGTGTATGTTTAATGTATATAGTTGCAGAGTGCAAATCAATTATCATTATGTATATAGTATGTAGAGTGTATATAGTTATTTATTTACTGTATATAGTATGATATAGAATATGAGTATTCTAATCCTGACCTAAACCAAGGCCGATCTGGACAAGGCCAACAAGGACAAAGCGAACCGATACTTCTCTCCAAATTTTAAGGTTAAAATTTGGTCACCCAAAGAAAACCACAGGAAGAATATTACCAGGAGTAGAGCATGCGACCTGATGTTTAATTTGACTCAACACGAAAAACCCCACCTGGCCCGGACTTGAGACAATGAGCTTGTCCTAAACCCACGTTCGAGGACCCATTGGTGAACAATTCTGGTGCCCAACTGTAAGATGCCACATGCAGGCAGAACTGCTCTATGCTATGCTCATGTTACAGTACCATGTTCATAAAAAGAGGTAGTAACGAAAAATTGTAATTGGAATGAGCTTCTCCTAAACCCACGGGCGAGGACCCATTGGAAAGCAACTCTTGCCTCATGTCCAAATTCTAAAGAACCAATGGCAGTGTGTGAACATTCTGCAAAATGAGTGTCCGGGGCACGGAGCATTTACTTTGAAAAAATTAAAGAGTTTTCAAAGCAGGCTGAATAGTCCACATATGTTATTGTATCTTCTTCATGTAACCGGTGTTCGACTCTCTGCGTTGTGTATAAAGAGACAGGCCACTGGTGCTGTTGCTGATGGTGGGTTGATTGTCACTCAAGCGTCAGGTCAGCGCAGACTGGATGGATCAGAAAGCAGCACAATAAGGAGATATGATTTCACTGGTAAATTTCCCCACCTCTCCTCAGCACGCTATATGCGGACTGAGCAAACATAACAATAACAACATACCTAATTACAACTAGATAAACAGATCACAAAGGTGTACAAAAAGTAAATAAATAAAAATAACAAATGATTACAGTTCCATACATGGTGATATTAATTCATCTTCCCCATCTAACTTCAAATTAGAAATTAATGTAATTATATTTATTTAATATATTTATGAAACAGATGTGTTATATATAAAATATATAAAATAAAATGTTATTGACATGTTGATAAGAGGAAAACATGTTTGTTTTGTTTCAAATGTCAGTTTGTGTTTTTCAGCTTAATGTGTAGATTTATTTTTTTGCTCCTTTAGCTGCAGGAGTGAACACTGAAGTGGAAATAAATTGTAAAAAATAAATACAATTTGTTATTCTTATTTATGTAAAGTACTTTAAATGACCATTGTGTGTAAAAACTGTTATATATATTTCACAAACTGTAAAAGTCAAATGTCAGCTGTTTTTGAATTGTTCACTGAGAGAAGTGCTGCACATTTCAACAGGGCCATAAGCCAATAAAAGATAGAAACATTATTTGTGTTCAAGCTTGATCACATGATGATTCAAAATGTGACATGATGACTTTTTTAATCCAGATGATCTCTCCTGTTATATATTAATGCATTTAAACTTAATATTTTTCCCAAATTATGAATCCACTCTCATGTGTGTTACATGTCTGTAGATATTTGACTATGTTTTAGTTTGACTGCAGATGAGCAGAGACCTCAGTGTCACATGACCTGCATCCAGCAGCAGCAGGCCCTTTTGTTCTTTTGTTTGAAGGTGACAAGGTGCGGGGGTTTGTGTCTGTGTGTGTGGAGGGCCACTGAGACTCAATCTTTCACCAGAGATTCAAAAGTCAGAAGCAGTTTACCTGTACAGTGCAGTAACATATAATGTGAAAAATATATGCTGTTATTTGGACAGAGGTCTGCATCTGAACAAAGTGTAGTCTTTTAAAAGATGCCAGTGTGTCTGTCAACATTTGTGGTCATGGAACTGCCTGAAAAAGGCTTCCTAGCAGAGCACTGAAGAGCTGCTTATCCAAAAAGGTTTTATATGTTTTAAACAATGAAGAGTATTTTTTTTCTTTTAAAGGATGGCACATTTTAAAATGACATAAATAGTTTAAATGATCGGTCAATATATCTCAGAGATTGGGCCTGTGTTTACTTATTTGTTTAGTTTAAAAGGCATAAAATGAATGAACTGAGACAGAACTTGATGACACAGGTTAGCTTTTGATAAAGTTTATTGACAATATGAAATAACAGCACAGTGGAAGACTGTCAGTTTAGTCTCAAACCCTGTTCTAAATGTCAGTGTGTGTGTTTGAATGTTAAATGTCATGTAAAAAGACAACATTTCAATGCTAAAATAAATGATTTCATTAAAGAGACACACTTTTCATTCCAATGCTACAAATGCAACAACACTGCTGTACTGACTTTTTGTGCAACAACTTGTTTTTGTTCTTTAGTGTTGTTTTTAATTTATATTATTTTTATTCTACATAGTCTTCCACTGTGCTGTTATTTCATATTCTTACTGAAATGCTGCAGAAAATACTCTGTTGTTTTTATTTCTATATATATTACTTTAATGCCAAGACAATAATGGAGAAAAGTACACTTAAAAATACATTCTAATAATAATAATAATCATTTTATCATCATTTTATATCATATTATTAGTGCTTCACAGTCTTTATATGTGTAATATAGGCTTATTTTAAAAATACAATTTATTTTTTATTTTCACATAAAATTTATGGATATATATATATTATTACTGTAGACTGGCTTAGAGTCATATAGTGACAAAATAATCTAAGTCTGGGAAGCAGTTCTCCTCTGGTGAGATGTATAAAGGGAGCATGGGCCTGTGTTTACTTTTTAGTTTAGTTTAAAAGGCATAAAATGAATGAACTGAGACAGAACTTGATGACACAGGTTAGCTTTTGATAAAGTTTATTGACAATATGAAATAACAGCACAGTGGAAGACTGTCAGTTTAGTCTCAAACCCTGTTCTAAATGTCAGTGTGTGTGTTTAAATATTAAATGTCATGTAAAAAGACAACATTTCAATGCTAAAATAAATGATTTCATTAAAGAGACACACTTTTTGAGATTTGAAGGGAAAGGGGACTATTGTGTAAATGTTCTAGAACTGTAGGTTTTTACATGGCTTTTACTCTAGTTAAAAACAGCATTTATTAAAAATTAGAAACATTTTTTTGTATTTAAACTTGATCTGACTGAAAAGTCTGCTCACCCAGGTAGCTGTGCCTCCCCCAACACCCCAGACACCAAGTCTGGGTGTGTGTGTAAGCCATTAACTCCTCACACCCCCATCCCCCTTTACCTGTTTAACTTGTGTCTCAGTGCGCCCTCCAGTGGAAATTCATAGGTTTGCAGCCTGACTTACTTTTGAAAAGTAAAATGTATTTTATTTAATGTAATACTTAAGTGAATTATTAAGATACAATCAAATATATCATATCATTTTAAAGTACAAGTTTCCAGCTTTCCAATAAGCCCACATATGTTACTGTACCTTACTGTATTCAAATTTGGCAAATTGAGGGGTTTTTTGGTGCATGTGCTGAGAATGAATATTTGATGGTATTTAGTTATAAATAAAAATGTAAGCTTTTTTTTTAAATAACTAGCATGATTAAAAAACACTTACTCATAGCTTTCCAATAAGCCCATATATGTTACTGTATCTTGTTCAGAAACATTAAGGTAAAAGGTTAAATTGACTTAATAAAAGAGTGCATCTAACTGGAATCCACATTGAAAAACTACTAAAATCCAACATTCATTGTTCATCATCAGGAAAGAAATACTGGATAAATGGTAAAGTTGGGGCTTCTGTGTCTCTCCCTGAATACTAGTGAACTTTAGAATAAGAAAATAAAAAAACACACACATGTTGGGCATATTAAATCATATTTGACAATTTTATTTGTGCATGTGCGGACAGTGCCTGTGTGATGGTAGCATTTTTTTGATAACTCTAGAAAGATTTATGACATTTTTAAATATCAAACACCATTAAAACACACACATTCCCAGCTTTCCAATGACCCCACATATGTTACTGTATCTTGTTCAGAAACATTAAGGTCAAAGGTTAAATTGACTTAAAAAAGAGTGCATCTAACTGGAATCCACATTGAAAAACTACCAAAATCCAACATTCATTGTTCATCATCAGGAAAGAAATACTGGATAAATGGTAAAGTTGGGGCTTCTGTGTCTCTCCCTGAATACTAGTGAACTTTAGAATAAGAAAATAAAAAAACACACACATGTTGGGCATATTAAATCATATTTGACAATTTTATTTGTGCATGTGCTGACAGTGCCTGTGTGATGGTAGCATTTTTTTGACAACTCAATTAAGATTAAATATATTTTTAAATATCAAACACCATTAAAACACACACATTCCCAGCTTTCCAATGAGCCCACATATGTTACTGTATCTTGTTCAGAAACATTAAGGTCAAAGGTTAAATTGACTTAATAAAAGAGTGCATCTAACTGGAATCCACATTGAAAAACTACCAAAATCCAACATTCATTGTTCATCATCAGGAAAGAAATACTGGATAAATGGTAAAGTTGGGGCTTCTGTGTCTCTCCCTGAATACTAGTGAACTTTAGAATAAGAAAATAAAAAAACACACACATGTTGGGCATATTAAATCATATTTGACCATTTTATTTGTGCATGTGCTGACAGTGCCTGTGTGATGGTAGCATTTTTTTGATAACTCTAGAAAGATTTATGACATTTTTAAATATCAAACACCATTAAAACACACACATTCCCAGCTTTCCAATGACCCCACATATGTTACTGTATCTTGTTCAGAAACATTAAGGTCAAAGGTTAAATTGACTTAAAAAAAGAGTGCATCTAACTGGAATCCACATTGAAAAACTACCAAAATCCAACATTCATTGTTCATCATCAGCAGTACAAATATTGGATAAATGGTAAAGTTGGGGCTTCTGTGTCTCTCCCTGAATACTAGTGAACTTTAGAATAAGAAAATATAAAAACACACACATGTTGGGCATATTAAATCATATTTGGTAATTTTTTTTATTCATGTGCTAACAGTGCATGTTTGATGGTAGCATTTTTTTGATAACTCTGGGAAGATTAAAGATATTCTTAAATAGCAAACATAATTAAAAAACACATATTTTCAGCTTTCCAAAGTGCCCACATATGTTACTGTATCTTAGACAGAAACGTTAAAGTTGAAGGATAAATTGACTTTAAAAAAAAGTGCATTTAACCGGAATCCACCTTAAAAAAAAAAAAAACAACATTCATCTGACATCATTAGGAGTAGAATTATTGGACAAATGGATAAAAGTTGTGGGTTCTGTATATCTCTCTGAGTACTTAGCCATCATAGAATCTGAAATTAAAAATAAATACTTCACGGCAAATCACGGTGTCAAAACCGGACAATCGCGCATCTGAGGAATTCAGGCATGCAGATTTGTAAAATTTTACAAAGCATTTGTTTTTCTCACTCCTTTCTGCTCCTCTGGAGACCTTGTCAACCCATGGGTTTACCCACAAGATGCGAAGTAGTGAGGTACGCAACTCGCCGTGCCAAAACCGGACAATCGCGCATCTGAGGAATTCAGGCGTGCAGATTTGTAAAATTTTACAAAGCATTTGTTTTTCTCACCCTTTTCTGCTCCTCTGGAGGCCTTGTCAACCCATGGGTTGACCAGAGGGTGCGAAGCAGTGACAAGCGAAACTCGCGGTGCCGAAACCGGACAGTCGCGCGCCTGAGGAATTCAGGCGTGCAGATTTTCAAAAATGTACAAATTGCGTGCTTGTCTCACCCCTTTCTGCTCCCCTGGAAGCTTTTTCAACCCATGGGTTAGCCAGAGGGTGCAAAACAGTGAGAGGCGCAATTGGCGGCGTCAAAACCGTACAGTCGCGCATCTGAGGAACTCAGGCTCGCGCGTATGAAAAATAATAAAAATGTCACATGCTCTTCACCAGATTGTACTCCAGCCAGTTTAACCGATAGGCTAAGGGGGCCATAAGGAATCAGTGACGAGGGCACCACGGGGCTGCACGCGGCATGCGGCGTGAGTCTGAGCGCATAAGGCCGTCATAAGCATGATATTTTTGAAATTCCGCTTATTCCTCATTCTCGTCGGCGGGCCAGGTGACCCATGGGCCAACCAAGATGGAGAAAAGGTGAAGGGCATGCAGAGGATGAGGAAAGTTACAAGAAACAAAGCCTCACGGCCAAAAATAAACATTTGGAAATTTTGGGCTTTCTGCGCCAAGCCCCTCCCACGAGGCGCCGCCCACCCCCATGCAAAAACGTCAAAAAGGTGAAAAAGCGTAATTTCGCACCAAAGGCGGTGTAAGCACGCATCTAAGATGCCGGGGCAACAAAACGGGGCGCAACGGCGCGCGTGCCAAGGCAGGGCTCTCCGCGGGGCAGCGAGAGAAGTTTCAGAGTAACCCATGGGATGACAAAATGGAAAAAATGGAAAAAATGTCAAAAAAGACGTGCAGTGCAGAGCCTTATGGTGAGCAGAGTGGGGTACAAGTGAAAAGGGGGCAAAAAATCCACCCCGGGCGGGCCCAGGGGGCAATTAGCCAATCGGCGACGGGCCAGTCGCCGATCGGCGACTCCACTCGCCGATGGGCTATGGAGTCAAGCTCTTTTGCTCTCACTCGCTACTGGCCATGTGGACATGCGGAAGATGCCGTGTCCAGTGCCCGGCTGTCGGAAGACGCTGGCCCGGCTAGAGAGACACCTGAAGCAGCAAGCAGAGCTCTCTGCCTTGGCCCAGAAGGAGGCCATGGGGAGAGCAAAGAGCTGGAAAGTGGCTCAGGAACTGCTGTGGTTGCAGTCCACTCACCCGGTGGTTCCCGTACTGTGTCGGCTAGCGTCGTCGGAAGAGGAGCAGGAACCCGATGACCCCGAAGCCTGGCGTCGGTGCGCCAACCCCCGTTGCATGCTCGCTACGGAGCGCATCAAGGCCCAGCTTTCAGATGTCTGCAAGCAGGTGGACAAGGTGAGGTCCACCCTGGGTGAATTCACACGCTGGTATCGGGAGTTGCGAAGGCGAGGGAGGAGGAGAAGGTCTTCTACTAGACTGGCACTATCCACTGACCTGGACCCCAGAAGAGGGGCGGCCGGAGATCCTACGCCCCCGGCCCTCTGAAAGTCAACGACCCGCAAAAGTATCCATACCCAGACCACGTTCCAGCCCTCAGTTGAGTATGGTTTCAGTAATGATCTGTTGGGCTGGTGGGGGTATATCATTACGGCTGACTTTTGACTTTCGTCCCCTTTCTGCAGACCAGCTCTTGGAAGGGTTTGAGGGTTTCCAACTGGGCAGCGACTCCACCGCTCGTCTGCAAAACAACGTCACCTCCAAACTGACAAGGATTAAAGCGTTCCTCGGGTATACTGTATGGTGAAAGCATATGCCGATCCAGAGAACTTCCTTTTTCTCAACCAGCCAGCATGGATCCGAGCTTGGGCTGCTCTGTTGGGCCAAATGCGCATGGCCGAGCCCACCAGAGCGGACTACTTGAAGAACGTGGCACAGTTCCTCGATTTCCTCTCGGAAACCCCGACAGCCTCCTGTCGCCTCCCTAGCAGTGCCCTGGTGCTGATTCGCAGAGAGGTCAGAGCTCTCATTCACAGCATATGCTGGAACATTTTGGTGCACGAGGTGAGAACTAAGCAGGCGAAAGAAGGCAGTGGAAGACTAAGACTTTTAAGTATACAATATATATATATATATATATATATATCAGACCGGGAAAGAATCCCTGCATTATATTTTTTTGGGGCAGCGGTGG
Organism: Danio kyathit; assembly: GCA_903798195.1. NCBI lineage: Eukaryota > Metazoa > Chordata > Actinopteri > Cypriniformes > Danionidae > Danio > Danio kyathit. Next base: position 487,943 of record CAIGQS010000020.1, read on the forward strand.
TGTAAACAGAATCATATCCTCTTTGCTTATTATCAGTGTGTCTTCCTTTATCTTGTTAGATTCATTAGATGTGCTTCTTCTGTCCTTCTCTGTTGGTGTTACTGGTAGAGCCGCTGCTCTTCTCACTGCCTCTGCAGACCAGATTCCTTCTCATGATTTACACCCTCTGTGTGCTGAACTACACTGAAACAATCATTCACTGCAGTTACTCAATATTTCGAAGGTAACTATTGCAAACTATTTACACAGGTGAATTTAAACAAACACATTAATTGTAGTAATGGTCACTTCATTTGTTTAAATTCAGCACATATAAATTGTTAGCAACCAGTTACCTTACAAAATGTAGTAAATCATATGAATTATATTTGTCAGCGTATGTTTACCTGCACAGTTACAGCGTTCACCTCAGCTCCTCATACTCATGCTCACCTGCAGCTTCCACAACTCTGCTTGTGATTATTAAAATAATAATCTTGTGTATATTTCCTCAATCAAATCTAACATGTTCTCTCTAACTCTACAGTCTTCACATTAATCATTTACTTTACCTCCATTAATATCAATGTTGAGTTTAGTCTAGTGTGTCATCACCTCAGTCTAGTTCATATCACTTCCTCCTCTCCTTATTTGTCTCCACTAATATTTTAATGTTATATAAATCTCTTCCTTCTTCATCCCAAACTCCTCGTCATTCAGTCTTAATATTTCCCTTGATAATAGGTTTATTTCAGCTTTTGCTAAGAGTCCTCCATCATCTGTCTTCTTCCTCTTCATTGTCTCCTGTGCAGATTGATCAGCAGTTTGATGTCCATGTGTTCCTCTATGTGCAGGTCTCCAGCAGAACTCAGCTGTCCCTCTTTCTGATATACACCATATAGAAGTGTGAACAGCTCATGTGTTAAACCTCTTCTAGATGACCTGCAGTGGATTAAAGATGTTAAACTGATGTTGAGTCTGAACACATCAGCCCCAGTGTGAGCGCTGGGATGACAAAATAAAAGTCACGGCTGGAAGAGTTGAAAACGGGCTCGTGTATTTCTGCATATCACATGGAGTGATCAATATTTATTTAATGGAGACAACACCAAAGCAGACCCAGTATATACTAATTAAACACTGAGCAGTCTGTGTTAACCTAACAGAAGTGATAGAAGTAATATAAAAGTAAATGAGAGAAAAGGAAACGAGAGGGCAGATGAAAAGGAAATACATATTAATGAAGAATATTAAACTATAAATGCTATAAAGGGGGTTACATTTAATATATTTACATTATGGATATAAGATTTCTAATAACATGAGGCTGATATAAACACTTCTATTCATTATAAAACTCATTTAAAATGCATATAATTGTTAGAAATGTAAATAATGTGTTTATAATATTCAGAGAAATCATTACAAATATTTAGGATAATTATTAAATTCACATTAATCTGAAAAGATTGAACAAAAGGACATTTATAAGTGAGCGACACTTTCAGAAATGATCCAGAAGAGCAAGATTTCTCAGTGTGACTGCTGAATTTCTGCAAAAACTGCTTGACAGGATCAAATCTGTGAATTATTTTAGTATTACTTTATTTGTGAAGAAACTTTTCTGTGGGATCAATGACGACTACATAATAAAAGTCTAAGACTAAATAGGTTATTCAGCTGAATACAGTGAAGGCTCTGAATGAAACAGCTCCACAATAAACCCATGAACACAATCTTATTATTTATTGTGTTTATTTATTCATCAACAACAGTAACAGGAGACAGAAAACAGGTTATTTACAGTAACACAATGTGACTCAGGTTGATATAAATGTACACACAGTCATGATACAACTTATAACATCTCAATACATTAATAATCAGAATGAAAGATCAATATATGAATGAATAAACACACTAATATATCGAATTAAAAAGAAAATCAATTCAATAAATAAGCATCTGAGACACAAACAAGTAAATCATTAAACTGTTTGATATATATACAGAGATCTGATATAAAATAAGCTGTAAGCATTCCTTACAATGATGCCATTATTATTGTCAGTATCACAGTTGTTTTAGCAGCTTTCTTATTCAGAGAAACGCAGACAGATTCAAAAACTTGCCTCAAATCAAGACTAAATGTCCTAAAACTGGGCATACGATGAAGAACTTTACATTTATGAAGATGAGAAAGGCTGAAAAGAGTGAACAGGTTCAACACATCATCCACTTCCTTTAATCCTGACTCACAAATAAACAAACACAGACACACACAAACACAGACACTCTCTCTCTCTCTCTCTCTCTCTCTCTCTCACTCTGTGTGTGTGTGCATGTGCTGAGTGCGAGCGTCTTGGTGTGTGTGTGGCAGGTTCGAGTGTCCAAACTCTTTCACCTTTTTTTCCTGGTTTTATTAATTTCCTTCTTTATTGAGTGATGGGTTAGTTAGTTTATCAACTAGTGGTTTAGTGCAAAGAAAAGTTTAACCGGCCGGGGAGGTTTTTGCTCCTGTTGCGGCTTGGCGATGGCTGCATCAAGTAGCGGTGAAAAGGTTTGACACTTGATGCGGCGTCATGGGGTGAAGATAGACTCACATGTAAATGTAGAAGAATACATACTGTCTGCAGGAGAGGTAATAGGGCATGAAAATATTGTGTCTGTGTCTCCAATGAATGTGTCATATAGGCACAATATGCATATATATGCCAAAGTGGTGTTTGTTAAAATGGTGGAGTTGGCAAACCAGACTGTAGAAAATGAGATTGTGATTAATGGCATTTTCACTTCTGTTCTTCCTCTTTCTACGCCCTCAAAACAAGTGAAGCTATCTAATGTGCCCCCTTTATTCTCAAATGAAGTCCTGTCTGGAATGCTTTCTCGGTATGGGAAATCAGTTTCACAGATTAAGATGATCCCTATGGGGTGTGAATCACCGTTGTTAAAACAGGTCGTGTCTTTTAGACGGTGCGTTTATATGATTCTACGGGATAATGTGGATGAACTGGATCTGTCTTTAAATTTTCGTCATGGTGACTTCAACTGTGTTATTTTTGCTATGACGAACAGCATGAAGTGTTTTGAATGTGGTGAAACAGGACATCTTGTGCGATCATGTCCAAAAAAATGAATAGTAACGGTCCTTCAGCTGTTAGTGAGGGAAGTGGAAAAATGCCTCCAGAAGGCACAAGTGCTTCCACAATTGTGGAAGAAAATCCGTTATCAGATGAAGCTGAAGGAATGACAGATGCACAGCCAGGTAAGCCTGCTGAACAGAATGATGTTTTAGAGAATGTTTCCTCGCTCGCGGAGTTTGTTCAGTCGGAGGATCAGGGAATCAAGTCAACAAATTAAGAGAGCGCTGTCACTGTTGATGGCCAATCTGAATCTATAGAAAAGGAGCTAGTAATGGAAACATAATATAAAATATATATAATTTATTATTATATTATTATTATTATTATTATCATATACACTAGCGGTCTAAAGTTTGGGGTCAGTAGGGTTTTTAAATGTCTTCAAATCAGCTTCTCCTGCTCAGCAAGACTGCGTTTATTTGATCCACACACAGCACACATTGTAAAATAGTG
>CAIGQS010000020.1:496517-546517 GCA_903798195.1 Danio kyathit
CAATTCAGAATTTTTTAGTACCGGTACTTTTCAGTGACAGCTGTAGTTGCGAGTGCTCGTCAATAGGGGGCAGTGTGGGAGCCGTGCACTTCTTCTACGGCAGGGGTTTCAAACTCATGGCCCGATACACACGAGATGATAGTTTGTGGGCCCCACCTTAATTTTAAAGTTTAATGTTAGTGTGGCCCGCGAGTTTGATATGTATAGCACTTTACAGTTTTATTTGTGGAGCTGAATGAACCCACCAATCACTGTGGGGTATATGGCTCTCCGGGGCGGGACATCAGCTGGGCTTGACGCAGGCAGAGAAACGTTTTCCAATGAGTGAAAGTTTCAGCAGCGCTGCCATGGAGTGTTTTCTTCCGTGCCTGCTGGCTGCCTCGTTTCTATTGGGCACACGTGGACATTCGTCCCAGCGCGCTTCATTCACAACATTTAAAAAACGTTTTGTAAGTTGCTGCCCAGCGGGACATTATAAATATATAAATGTATAGAATCAGTGCTTAATTTGAGCAGGATCTTGCCGGATCCTGTTTCAGGAAATGTCAGATATTTGTATTAGAGCTGCAACAACAAATCGATTAAATTGATAAAAATCGATTACTAAAAGCCTTGGCAAAGAATTTCATTATTGATTTGTTGTGTCGTGCGACACAGGAACGTTTGATTATTAAAAAAACACTTCAGTTCAGCGCGGAGTGGAGTGAACATGTCTCTTTCGCGCACTAATACAGAGTTCAGAGCCTCATAGACAGGGATGAGGAGGAAGGGAGTTCAACAGCAGGTGCGTTGGCTGGCACTGAGCCAGAGAGAGACATGTCATATTATCACAATTATGCAGCGTTTTAACCTCCTAATGCTTATTTTATGTTTTAGATAAACATTTACACGTTAACATGTAAATACAAACAAGTACTAGTAAAACAATACATTTAGAGTTTGTGAAACACACAAGGAAGTCTATGGAAGTCTAACAATCCATTCAAATATAATTTGCCGATGTTTTATTCATATCAGACACACAGAGTGAAAGTAACTATAAAGTTAAAGGTTTTCTTCTCCAAGTTCACCAGCTACAAACTTGCATGTATTTTGGGAGCAACTGATGAATTGATGTGCTGAATCCTGCGTGTTCTACATTTATGAATGAGGCAAACACGCGGCCGCAAGTAAACATGGCGACGCCCATGTCAAGTTATAGATGACGATCACTTAAACGTTTATGTGAATTGGAATTATCAGGTAGCTGATGACATGATGAGCAAGCGTGTGGATATTTTGAATTAAAACAGAAAAACTAAACTAAATGAAAGGGCTATATCTGTCATACAGCGATTTTGTGGCTGTGGTGGGTCACATGACAAACATGAAGCATCACCACAGAAACATTAAGGGTGAACGTTCTAAAATAATGGTTGCCTATCCCAGATCCAGAATATTTTAAACCCACCAGCAAAAGGGTTAACAACAGAAGTAAAGCAGCGGTGGTAGAGTTACTGTGCATCGTAAGACTGAAGACACGTTTTTATTCACTCGCCTTGTTTTGATTCATTTCTCCATCTGTTGTCATTTATTGCTGAACTGCAAAAAAGCTTTTCTTACTTTGGTCATTTTGTCTCGTTTCCTGTTCAAATATCTAAAAGCTCTTAAATCAAGACTAGACAAAAAAAATGGCACGAGGAAATGAAGTGATGCTTAAAACTTCTGTTTGAGATTAGATCTTATTAAGATTATTTTTCTTACCTCATTGGCAAATAATTTAGCTTGTTTTAAGCAAACGATCACTTAATTTGAGGTGTGTTTTTTTTCAGAAAACAAGACATAATTTGTTATGCTACTTAATGTGTCTAGTATGCGTCTTGATTTAAGATTTCTTTAGATATTTGGATTGAAAACAGGACAAAACTACTTATTTTTTAAAAATGCTATTATTATTATTATAGCTCAGGCATTTTGAATAAAGGGTTGGAAATGAATGTGATTTATTGATTAATCAAAGAAATAATCTACAGATTAATTGATTATTAAAATAATCGTTAGCTGCAGCTCTAATTTGTATTTTCCTTTCCGGTATTTATTTTAATTGATTTAGCATTAACTTGTGTGCGGTAAATACCTGTGTGTGTGTGTGTGTGAGAGAGAGAGAGAGAGATAATGAGTGCAGTGAATGCTGTGTGGATTGTGTGTGCGCACTAGTTAAAGCAAAATTCACGTTTAACTATTGGCCTGAACAATCTTTTCAACCAATCATCGTTCTTATGTTTACAATCACTCTCATTGGCTGGTGGTTATTGTTTCGCGCACAGTGAGCAGAAATGAACTCAAAGTGATGCGTACGCGGCGGGATAAAACAAAAGTAAGAAACTCAATGCAGCCTAATGTAGTTATCTGCAGTCACATATCGACACCTGTCCATCTGCAATAAGAGTCTCTGGTAATCCGGACCAATTATAGTCACAGCGTTATTTGTGGGTCATTTGCATCGCTCTACCTGCACTGTATTTGCATTGCCTCACACAATGAACATTACATATATTTTACATATGGTGTAAAAGTAGTCGAAACAAATGACAACAACACAGTGTTGCTTCGTTTTCTTGTGACAACAGCACGACGGATAACAGTCAATCTAATTATTATAATTATATATATATTTTTAAATTACTGATTGATTTATTTCTTATAATTTTTCTTTTTTTTCTTATTTTGTGTTAAAATAACTTCAATCTTCTCAAATCTCTTAATTTTTATTTTATTTTTTAACACAAAAGATGAAAAAATAAACAAATATTTAATAATATAAATTATTTCATTGGCGCCAGTGGTGTAGTGGTTAGTGCGTCGACACATGCACTCTGGTGCTCACGGCGACCCGAGTTCGATTCCCGCCTTGCGGTCCTATGCCGATCCTTCCCCTCTCTCTGCTCTCCATGCTTACCTGTCAATTCTCTACTGTCCTGTCAAATAAAGGTGAAAACCCCGAAAAAATAATTATAAATAATATAATTAATTTCTTGTGGAAAACCTGATACGGCTCTGCCTCCAACGGCCCCTAGGTAAATTGAGTTTGAGACCCCTGTTCTATGGCAAACTGAGTGTGTGTGTGTGTGTGTGTGTGTGTGTGTGTGTGTGTGTGTGTGTGTGTGTGCTGAGCTGATGAACTGAGATTTGTCCTCTTACACACTCTCTCCATAGTGACAAAACAATGCAGTGACCCCCACAGCTTGTGGACAGAACTGATTCTCTAATTATTTTGCGCGAGGTCCTGACTCTCTGTGGTCATTAACAAACCCAGGGCACTTCTCATAAAAAGAGTAGGGGTGTAACCCGGTGTCCGGCATCCACTGAATTGGCTCTATCACTGTCTCTACACTCCACCAATAGCTGGTGTGTGGTGAGCGCACTGGCGCCGTTGTCCTGTGGCTGCCGTCACATCATCCAAGTGGATGCTGCACGGCACGCTGGTGGTGCTGTGGAGAGACCCCCCTCATCATGATTGTGAAGCGCTTTGGGTTATGGCCATACACGATAAATGCACTATATAAATACACATTACATTACATTACATTACGTGTTGCTGACAGTCAGGGCAAGCTCACAAATATCACAAAGCCTGTGTGTGTGTGCCATATGCAAAACGCGTCCAACTGTGCCCTGCTTGAAGCTCGAGTTTAACTGTACTGACACTATGCAGCTGTGGTGATGAATTAGTGATTTTACCATCTTTACTTCATTCAGTGGGTGGGAAAACCACACTCCTACATCACGTTGTGGCGGGTCTCAGATTTGCAGGGATTTGGTTCCTATTTTAAAAATAAGAGACTGACTTATTGTGTTTCTATCACTCCAGTATGACTGTGGACACACTATACTACACACAGATCTGTCCAAACTGCTTACAAAAGAGGATTTTCATCATAGGTGCCCTTTAAAGGGATAGTTCACCCCAACATTTACTCAGCCTCCAGTGGTTCCAAACCTTTATGAGCTTCTTTATTCTGTTGAACAAAAGATTTTTAAAGGTGAAAACCATTAGCCATTGACCTTCATAAGAGGAAAAATAAATGCTATGTAAGTCAATGGTTACAGGTTTTCAGCTTTCTTCAAAATATTTTATTTCATGTTCATCTTTGAGAAAGGTTTAGAACCTCTTGAGGGTGAGTAAATGAGTAAATTTACACTGTTGGGTAAACTATCCATTAAACAACCACTGCCAATACATTAATCTGAATATTATTAAAAACAATCTGAAATATTAAATAATAAACAATTATTCACAGTATTTTGAAGTGCCGACAATATCAATATTGTGCATGTTCATTAACATGATATATTGTATTATTTAATATCAGCAAATGTCTTTTTCTTATAAAGGACTTGGACTTACAGAGCTCTTTTGGAGGATTTGATGACTGCTGATAGTCTGATGAGACACTCGTCTGATCTCTGGAATTTCTGAAGCTCAAACTCCTCCAGCTCCTCCTCTGAGGTCAACAACACAAAGACCAGAGCAGACCACTGGGCAGGTGAAAGGTCAGCAGATGACAGACTTCCTCTACTAAGGTGAGACTGAATCTCTTTCAGCAGAGTTTGGTCGTTCAGTTCATTCAGACAGTAGAACAGATTGATGGATCTCTCTGGAGACAGATTGCCTTTAAGTTTCTGCTTGATGTATGCAATTATTTTCTTTTTGCTCTGGTCACCGTCATCCTGCTGTGTCAACAGGCCTCGTAAGAGTTGTCGATTGGACTGGAGTGACAGACCGAGAAGGAAGCGAAGGTAAAGGTCCAGATGTCCATTCTCACTTTCCAGAGCCTTGTCCACTGCAGTCTTCAGCAAATCAATCATGCCTTTATTTTTGCTAATCTGTATAAAAAACCATCCATGCTTCTTGCTCTTGTCTAGAATCAGATGTTGATAAAGGGCTGCAATGAACTCTTGAATGCTCAAGTGAAGAAAGCAGTACATGATACCAAGAATGATTCCCGTCTCCTCCTTAAAGATCTGGGTACACATGCCTGAGTACACCGATGCCTTATAGACATCAATGCCACAGTCTTTCAGATCGCTCTCATAGAAGATCACATTGTTTCTTTTCAGCTGCTGGAAGGCCAGTTTCCCCAATGAAAGGATGAGGTCTGAATCCCAGGAGACATCTGGTGTGTTTTCTCCATCATACTTTCTTCTGCTCTGTTGGATCTGAAAGCGGAGAAAGTGTGTGTACATCTGTGTGAGAGTCTTGGGAGATTCCTGCAGTGTTTCAGCACAAGCCGTGTGTTTCAGTTTCAAAATATTCTGGAGAACAGTGGTTGAAATCCAGCAGAAGATTGGGATGTGGCACATAATAAAGAGACTCCTTGACAGTTTAATGTGATCAATGATTTCTCTGGCCTGATTCTGATCTGTGAGTCTATTTCTGAAGTACTCCTCCTTTTGGGCATCATTGAATCCTCGTATCTCTGTCAGCCGGTCGATACAGTCAGCAGGAATCTTACTGGCAGCTGCTGGTCTGCTGGTGATCCAGATGAGAGCAGAAGGAAGCAGATTTCCCTTGATGAGGTTCGTCAGGAGAACATCCAGAGAGACTGCTGAAGATACATCACAACACGTCTCATTACCAGCAAAGTTCAGAGGAAGACGACATTCATCCAATCCATCAAGGATGAACAGGACTTTGAATCGTGTGCTTCTTGTAAGGTCCAGTCCTTTAGTCTCTGGGAAAAACTGAGTTATGAGGTCTTTTAAACTTTGTCTTTCTTTCTCCTTTAAGTTCATCTCTCTGAATGGAAGAGGAAATATGAAGCTGATGTCTTGATTTTCTTTTCCTTCAGCCCAATCCAGAACAAACTTTTGCACAGAGACTGATTTCCCGATGCCAGCAACTCCTTTTGTCAGGACAGTTCTGATCTGCTCGTCTTGTTCAGGTGCTTCAAACAAATGTTTGCATTCAACCTGTATCTCTAGTGACGGATGACGTCTGGAAGCAGCTTCAATCTGTCTGATCTCATGTTCAGTGTTGACCTGTTCACTCGCACCCTGAGTGATATAGAGATCTGTGTAGATGTTATTCAGAAGTGTGGAGTCTCCTTGCTGAGCAATTCCTTCAAACACACTTTGATATTTCTTCTTCAGGCTACATTTAAGCGGATTAATGAAGAACAGCTCATCTAAACACAGCAGCAAAGACACAGAGAGTTTTAGTCTTGACTTATTTGTAATTGACAGTCTGACAGATCACCATGAGTAGGTCCAGACAGAATTTTCCGACATTTTTTGCTTTTTCTGTGGAGAATTTTGTAAATAATCTGCAGATTACTGTGGAATGATTTTGGGAATATCATAACTTTGGGAGTTTCATAACTAAAAACTTAATATATGAAATAAGAAATAATGCCTTTCTAACTTAAAAAATAATAATATTTCATGTTTACGATACAAATCCAGTTAGATCCACTTAATTGGTAAACAAAGTGCACGTCTCTTATATAACAGATCTACTAAAGCACAGGAAATATGACTTTACAAACTGTACTGTAAATAAATCACATGAACATTTTCATATTAGTCAACAATATTCCTGAAATTAATTAAAAAACTGAATGAATATAAATTTACACACATTTACACAAGTAAATCAATAGACTCAATGATGGGCTAAACATCTGTGGAAATCTGCAGATTTGGTGTGGGCCTATCCATCAGTCTCTTACCCTGAAGAGTATCAGCAGCTTGATCTTGCTTCATCTCTCTCAGGAAGAAGAGTGTGAGATCAAGAGCTGCTTCTGTGATTCTGCTTCTGTTCTCATTAAAGTCCTTCACAAACTCTTGTCTGTTTTCTTCTTGTAAGATTTTCTTAAACTTCTCCAGTTCATTCTTCAGAAATCTGATCATTTTGCTCTCAAGATTCTACGATTGAAGAAAAGAGAAGATCAACATTTAACCAAAACATTCATTTGCATGCAGTTGTTCATGCACAAACTACTGAACAATTAAAAATACATTATAATACATTATACTACAGACTGTGCTTTATTTTATTGGCTGATCAACAATCTAGGGTGTGCAGTTATTTTCAGATGAAGTAGATTCAGACAGGCATTGGGCACATTTATGAATGCTGAATGATTTCAGTTATTTCACAGCTACAGAAGCCAAAAGTCACATCAAAACACAACAGAAGGTTTTGGATCAGTAAGAAGCTAGTCTTATACACAGGAGCAGTTTGAGAATAAAAACCTGACAAATGTCTGAAATACAACATCTGAACAGTGGAAACAGTGTGGAAACATCAGCATCTCAGAAAGCATATTTCTGTGTGTTTAAAATAACTAATCATTTGTGTGTTTAAACTCTAATAGACACCTAAACACTGATGTTTTGGCTAAAACAAGGCTAAATTTGATCTGTCAGTGAAAATATAATGAACATCAAAGAATAGCCCAAATTAGACTAGTCATCAAATACACATGAATGAATGAATGAATGAATGAATGAATGAATGAATGAATGAATGAATGAATGAATGACTACACGTGTAAAGTCTAATCTTTGTATTGATGACTGGTCTAGATTTGGACTACTGTTAGATCTTCACCAAAAGCTCAAACTTAGCCTTTAGTCAAGCCATCCTTGTTTGGACATCTATTAAACTAAAATGACTTGGTGGGATATGCAGAATAATTGACTAAACCGTTCATTTATTAGAAAATAATGCACACAGAGGTGTACCGGCGACTCCAGAGCATCACAGTTATTTTAGAATAACTCAATGAACTGAAGTCAATTATACTTTAATAAATTAATTGCACTACATTTGAATTAAGCAGTATATTTTTTCAAGAACTATTTTTATTTCTTTTGTTTATACACTCTAAAAATATCTATTTGTGCTTGTTCAAACTACTCATTTAAAATAAGCTGAATTAACACAATTCTTGAGATTTCATTGGGACAACTTAATTTGTTTATGTTCAATCCACATAAATGTGTTAAAAGTGTTAAGTTAACTTAATGGATTTGTGTTGGGACAACATGAATGAATTGTGTGGAAGCCTGCATTCTTTACAGTGTAATAAAGGAGTTTTTGTGCACCTGAAAGATCCACTGGAGATTGTCTGTGAAACTCTTGTGTCTCCTGTGAGTCTCGTCTCCTGAATCTGCTAACTCATATTCAACACTGTTAACAGATAAAACTACTGTAATAATACATTTAGAGGCAAACAAACACAGAAATATCTTACAAACACTGACAATAACACATGTAGTGCTCATAATAAGGAGACAGTGGACAGATTTGTTACTTGAGTTTTCTGTTACATGTTCAATTTAGCTGAGAAATCACAGACAATTGTCACTGTCATTACAAAGACCTGTCGATCACAAAGTCATTATTAGAAAGTAGCTTTGAAAGAAATATTTGATTTACAGTTCATTATTACACAAACTTTTAGCTACAATACAACACAGCTACATTTACTTTCAGAAGCTTCACCTTTATTTAGAGATATTTACAAAACAGTTTGGTTATAAACTTCTTCAAAACATCTGTCATGTTCCACAAATGAAAGAATTGACAGAAATCTGATATTAATATTTACTGAAAGATCCTCTGAATAAGAAACTAGGAGTCTGTAAATGTCCTAATGAATCACCAAAGTCATTTGATTCATTCACACAACTGATTCATTCAGGAATGACTCTCTTTACTGAATTGTTGGTTCACACAAAACTGTTGTGATGTGAGCAATAATGTAAAACACTAAATACCTTTGGGCAGATGATGGTGTTTCCTCACTGAACTTTGGTGGATGCCCTTTAGACCTGTCGCTCTTCAGAGACACAGAGCTGAACACACATGATCCTGATCTCACACTGAAGACACAAACACACCAGAGGAATAAACTGCAGGAGAAACTTCAGTCTCCTTTACAAGAGTTCATCAGCCAAATATGAGTTTGTGTAGTTTAATTAAGGACAAACTAATTATTGGCTATATATATATATATAATAAAAGACAAATAAATAAATAAATTCCCTTCACTATACACTACGTTTAACATGCATAAATGTAATAATCTTTGTGTATTGTTCAAATGTACCACCCTTTTGTTATGTTTGTGGCTGTTTTTACCCCAATGACTTCCTATAATGAAGCAATGACACCATATAATCTGTAATTCTTGATTGGTGCTGGTTGTAAATTAACATTAACCCTTTAGATAAGCCTGAGGTGAAGAGTTTCTGTCGTTTATATGGAGTTCAGTGGAGTAAAACAGCAGATTATAGAGTGTGTGCACAAATAAACTTACTGTGTTTACTGTGTTCTGAAAGCTGAGGGGTTTATTTTAAGGTTCTCAGACATATCAAGATAAGCGTGCAAAGCTCTCTCTCCATATAACTCCATATAAACTAAGAAGTTTTGCACTACAACTGATGATCAACAGTAAAAGGACAAATTGTAGCTCTACTCAACAGGCTTTACACCAGTAGTCCTCCAACTGTTTTCACCAAGCACCAGCTCAGAAAAACCTTGTCTCTCCAAGTCGCAGCACAATCCAGTAATACAGTAGCGTAGTAGGCCTAGTTAAGCAGCTACAGCTCTGCACAGTTCATAAACCAGGCAGATTAATTCCTGTTATTCAGAATATGTGTTATTGTCAGCCACTTTAAAGAGCCCCTATTATGGGTTTTTGAAAATGACCTTCTATGTAGTGTGTAACACAGCTCTAAGTGAAGTGAAATATCCAGCTAAAGCCTGGTTTATACTTCTGCGTCAAGTGATCGGCGTGACCCACGGCGCATGCAACGCGCGTAGCTGTGCATTCATACTTCTGCGCGCTGTTTCTGTTTCTCTGCAATTTCACTTCCGAAACACTAGTTGGCAGTGAGGTGTTTATGTTCCTCTGTGTCGAGTTTCTTCGCTGGTGTTTTGTTTTTTTGTTTTTTCTGAACGCTTCTTTAATGTACAAGTGGTTTAAACTCACTTATTTTGAGGCTGTAACCGGCGGACGTGCAACAACTTTATTCATAAGGTAAACACAAAACAAAACTTTCCATCTGGAGTTCCTTCACAGAACTTCACACTTGTAAACAATCACTCTATTGGGCTCGTGCGGCTCTCACCTCCGCCCACACTCGTCAGCGCTACCAAGCCGACCAATCACAGAGCTTGCGCTACGTGCCGTTGCGACGTGTAGTTACATTTTTGGAGAGGTGCGCGTCAGCGACGCCGACGGCCACGGCGAGGGCTTTGCGTCCACGCGTAGGCAGCGTTGTAGCACACGCGTGCGCTTGACGCAGAAGTATAAATCAGCCTTAAGGCTTAAATCTGAAAGTGGAGTGTTTAAAACTATTGATTCATTTATAAAAGAGTCGACTCATAGTGGCTCGAATGAATCGTCTTGATAACGAGTCTTTAGCCGTTTCGGCGTGACGTGGATACGAAACATAAGTCCCGCCCAATTGCTCGAAAACCCAGGAACATTTTAATCTGCGGCCCGCCCACTAACACAGCAGCAAAGACAAAGAGGAAGATAAACAGATCCTGAAGTCATGAGTCATGAAGACGCTGTGCTTAGCTGGATATTATTGGAAGTTTGAGGGAAAGTTCGTGTTATATTCTCTACCCAAAGATGAAGCTGTGAAGAGTCAGTGGTTGAGGTTTATTTTGCAAAAAAGGATCAGAAAAGACTACTGATGTATGAGACTTTGACAGAGCTCCACAGGAACTATCAATACACAGCTCATGGATTATTCCTCCATTTTGTAATGAGGGTTGGTGATCATTGGGCAAAGCAGAGTACAGGTAAGCCCTTGAGAACATACAACACTTATACATATCGCGACTAAAACCACGCTAAAAACACGACGCGTGCCGCTTTCTTTGCGGATTTAAACGTGTTTGTGAGCTTGCAATCCTGTCGTTTGTCATGGCTATGGCTACCATCAGCTGTTCTTACACACGTGCGGCGGTGAAGGTTTAGAATAGTTCAGCTTTTGCCACTGTGTGGATTAATACTGAATGTGTGTTATTGTTAATAACAGAGCAATATGCTGGTGTTTAACTGAACTGCTTTAATGCACTCATGCACAAACCAAAAATCCAGGAGACTCGGGGAAAGTGAGGACCGGGAGGGAGGGGGTGGGTGTCGCGGATGAAAGTGAGAACCGGGGGGAGTTCGTGGACGCCGCCCTCACTATTCTATGGACGCGCCGGCCCTGATAACACTGGTGAGAACTGGGTACTGTGTACTGTGTAATTTATGTATTCTGTTTTTGAATGTTTCTGTTAAGGACTTTTATTTTTGTGTTGTGTCCTCTGAGAAGGAGGGTAATAGACTAGTGTCGATCTCCTCCCCAGTTCTTGGAGTTTTTGCTCAATAAAATAGTTGTCATCAGTATTTTCAAGTTCATCGTCTGTATTTACATTCACCCACTGCCGAAATCCACGCCTTACACTAATATGAAGCGTGTATGCACTCTGACTACTTCTATATTGTTGATAAGCTGTGCTGGGCATTTCACTCTGTCTCGCGCTGAAGGCTGTCAGTGTCGACCAATCGCAACAGGCTGTCATCGGTCCAATCAGCACAGATTAGCTTCATGCTAAGGAGGGGTTTGGGAACAAATGAATCGCTGAACAATTCATATGGGAGTCGCTGGGATAATTAGGTAAAAATAAATGCAGATTATAAGACCTTGAAATTGTTTTTTGACCTTGAATGCAGATCAGACTGTTGTTGGAGACCCTACAACCAAATTATGACCAAAAATGTGCTGTTAAATGTTAATTAAGAATGGCACTGTTCTTTACCACTACAGCGGTTTTCTTAAATCTGAAGTAACAAACTAAACCGAAAGCCACGCTGCTGTACAAAACAAATACCTTTATATATTGAAAACACACATTATTTTACACAACTATGAGCACACATTTAAAACCCCTTAGCGTTCCAGTAAAATTTGCTTAAATGCCTAAACAAATGCATACCCAAAGTAAATTGCATGCTATTTTTGAACCATTTTTAGTATATGCATGGTTTTGGTCTCTTTTGAAAGGTGACACACTGAGGTTTATTCCTTAATAGTCAGAATCACTGTAAATGTTATTGGTATTGAGTAATTAAACATAAGACACACTGAAAAATAAAAAAATAAAAATCCGCCTAAAATTTTTTATCTTAATTCATGCCTGCAGAAGACTATAATTAAGAGGTATTAGTTTGAAAATACATATGGTTCAAAGCTTGAAGACTTACTAAGCCAAATTTTCTATTATGATAACAGTACCTTAGAAAATTTGTGTTTTATACATGTTTATCCAAATGAATGTATAGGCGCTCCCCAAAAAAAGGCCACTTGGACACTCCAAGTTACCCTTTTTGACAATTGACACATAAAAGGCTGTAATTTTTGAATGCTTTATTGTACAGTCATATTTATGGGCTCTAATTAAAGGTTACACTTAGAGCTATTCTATCCTTTATCCATATTCACTGTAGAGACTCGCTGGTCAAAACCAGTTCGAACCAGGCTTTGGAATGTAAGTGCAAATGGCCCTACTCGCTCCAGGGCTTCTTTAAAGAGTAGGCTAACGGGAGAGCAAGCCTAACTCGGACAGATGCTGCAGCTAATTTTGGTTAATCGTTAACCAACGAGACAAAGACGCCCTTCAAATTCTCTTATCACGAGACCCTTGGATGACCCTCACGTGGACGACCATGCGTTTGACCACGAGATGGACAGAATTCAGAGACAAAAGAAATGAAGCAGACTTAAGGAAAACGATTCGTATAGATGTTATAACCAAGGCAAAATTTGATATTTTGAATGACATTTATAGGTATTGAGGTGCTGTGTTTATTTCAACCAACCAGGTTCATAATGTGATTTTACCATTATAACAGTCTAAAATGATCTGTATGTGTCTGAAATGCTTTGTTTGTATTCAAACTGAACCCCTCTTTATTTGCAATACTTTGCTGTAAATGAGAATTTTGTGATACGAACTATATCCATATTGTAACGTTTGATGTCAGATAGTTACAATCTTACCAGAGATTTTTATCACGTTAAGTCTCTGGTAGTGGATTAATTATTAAAACTTGCCTACGCTGGGACGGGGCGTCGCCCCGCCCTTCATCTTGCCGTTCATTGGACGACAGTATCAAGAGGGATGGCTCAGAGCCAGCGTATAAAACCTACTGCAGCGTGAAAATCTGCGCGCAGCCTTTTAACATCAAGCTGGTATCAACCGCTGTTGTTCTCCGCCCCTGGCCGTCTACCACGTGGCCGGGTCACCACAAATTCATCCAAACTTAAGTTTCACTCCGCTGGAACTTCTGCTGAACTGACTCTCTCTACGGGTCCGTACCCCGGTAACCCAGGACAAAGAGTTTCACTCCACCGAGTGAATTCCAGCGAACGACGTCACAGGGAAGCCACGCTTATGCCACGTGTTTCTTCAAACCAACCCGAAGACTTCAACAGACTCGCAAGTAACACAAATAACTGTCTTGTCTATCTGATCGGGTGCATATGCTTTTAAGCAGTTACAGATAAGTCAATTCTCTGCTTTTGTGGTTTCTCAGGTGATTCAAAGATCTGGTACGAAACAGATCGGCTGGACTGTTTGTTCAATTCATTTTGCATCCTCTGAACTGCCTGTGTGTGTGTGTGTGTGTGAACGTGTGTGTGCATTTGTTTGTTTGTTTGTTTATTCGTTGTTTTGATTACTACGTAGTTAGCCTCGTGTATCGAATAGTATAGTACAATAAATCTTCGTTCTCATTTGAAAGAACCGTGTTATTGTTTCTGTGCTTTATAAGTCTCTGCCTCAAACTACAGACCGTGTTACCTTGCTAAAAGTTAACCCTATTCCGTGTTATGTTATTATCGCTTGGCCACGAAAATAATATAGACGAGAATTAATAAATGTGATGTCTCCATTTGCGGGACAAGTTTGAATCTTTGATCTGATTCAATCTGACTCAATTGAGTCGAATCAATGATTCGAATCTTCAGGATCCGAGTCATTGATCTGAGCTAATAATTTCTAAATTGATCTTTTAACATAGATTGATTTCTTACATTTAATGGTGGAGGATGCGGGCAGTTTGAACAGACTTTTTAGCACAAAACAGTGTTTTTATCTTTTCTATTTTCGTCCGGAAGAATAGATTAGAGACAGAGAATCAAAGGTGTTGTGTTACTGTTCGATTCATTGGGCTACCCAGCGTGTCTGAACCACAGACTGTGGTCCGAACGCACGAATGCATCTCGAGCGCTTCTGAGAAAGCGAACTGCAGAATAGTTTGTCTACGAGACAAAGCCGCTGTGAAAGCGTGCGAACAGAGAAATAATAAGCGATGCTCCTTATTATCTTCTCCTAAAGGCCTTCCACAGTAAGATTTAAAGGTGCGTGTCCCAGCTTTAAAGTCTAACTGTGCATCTCCCCCTGGTCAAAATTAAGCACAGAGTAGCTAACTGTCCTTTTTGCCACTTTTGATTCACTAACGCATGAGTTAGCGAAACTCCAGCGCTGCGCTCGGGAAAAGCGGCTGTGAGTATTTTTACGGGAGAATTTAATTTGATCAAGTTATTTGTGTGGTTTAATCCACGCGTGTCTTTGACTGAGAAAAGTCCTGACACAGAGCACTGATCCGCCGTGATCCAATAGTGCTCCATTCTTGTGAGATGTGCAGCCATTTCACATGTGACCTTGTCTGTGTTAATGTGTGTTCATGAATGCGTTTGCTCTGTGTATGTTGCCATAGCAACGGAAGTCCTGAGAGACTTTTCCGGAGTATGTGCGCAGGCGCAGTCCTCCGCACGTGGATCTGCTGTAGACGCTAGCACAAGGCTAAGCTAACTGAAGCATGCTGTTGTATTGAATTGTGTGGTATGGCTATAGCATTAAAAGCTAGTGTTTAGCGCTTTTGTGGTTTGAATGCAGTGTGTTTGAAGTGACAAACTAACACACGTTAGCGAGAATCCTAGCCTCGATTCTCCTGCTTTATAGGCTATTTGCCTTGTTTCTCAGTTTCACCCTTTCTTGGAAAATGCTTTGACTAATGCAGATTTGATAAACCCTCATTGAATGCGATTCATCGCTGGTTTAATCACATTTGTCAAATGCTTTCCCGCTTATCCTGGCCTGTTTGATCAATATAAATGCTCATGAGTTGTTGGTTTATTAGCAATGAATTATAGTTTGTTCTACAATACTATAACTTAATGCTTTTGATTGCTTAATCATCAAATTAATGCTTAACGCTTAATTACTGATTTATTGCTTTTCTTTTCTGAAACTTATCAACATTATAGGAACAACCATTTCCTATGACTGTTGATATTTGAAGTTGATTTATAAGCACAGTGTTTTACGATTAATTTAATAATAACATTTATTGTTTCTGGGACTCTACCAACACAATCACTATTCTGGAATTTTAATTTCATTTAATAGTTTATTGATGATTGGTTGCCCTATTTCAATAACAGTTATTGATTAATTTTAAATAAACACTTTTGATCAAATTTAATGACATTAAGAATATTACCATTCCCTATCATCACTGATTAAGAAATTGATTTATTCCCATAACTATGATTTGCAGGAATGCTGGCTGATTAATTAAATCATAATTGTGTTTATGACTTTAATGACAACATCACTGAGTGTTAGTCTCAACCAACATTTATTACTATTGGGAATTTTTAATTTCATTAATAGTTAATTGGTGTTTGTTTTCCCTTTTCAATAACCATTATTGATTAATTTAATTATAGCAGCTCCTAATCAAGTTTACGAATAAAATCAGATTTCTGAATTACTTGATGTCATTACTAATTTGAATTAGTTTTAAATTAATTCGCAATCAAGTTTTTTTTTATTCTACTTTTTAATTTTTTTTATTATCCTTCAGGTTTTAAATTACCTCACAGGACAGTGCTCCCCCTGGTGGTTGGTTGATGCAATGGGACAGTGTAGACTATGAGTGGCTACAACTGAACTCAAGTCATCATTAAACTTAACCTACCAGCGCAGTAACCTCCAATTAGCCAAACCCCGAAGGAAAATTAGGATTTTCCTCTCCACTTGGGCTAATTAGTTATTTTGATAACACAATAAACCAACCCTTTTGATGTATTGACTCAACAGCGCCACCAATTTGTCAACTTTGTAATTTGAAAACTTGCTCCACTTTCTACTCTTTCTTTTAACTGTCTTTTCCTGTGTTGACTACCGCTGCCATTTTGGGATTTACCTGTGGGAATCATGAAAGCAGAGAACGTTTGAAACATTTAACCAGATGTTTGTAAGACTTAAACATTTTACGTTTAAATGATCTGACTCTCTCTCTACCCTTTCTCGCCATAGGACGCTACCCAATCAATGACGAAACGGATCAACCGGAAGACAGGCGTTTTCAAATTTGATTCTAGATTTGCATCCAAAGTGGTCTACTTGGTGTATGGTGTCAATCCTAACGAGTAAGAAACCAATACTGTCATTGTTATTGCACTTTCTTTCACCTCGGAGGAAATTGAATAACAATCATAGTCCTGGTGTTTAGAGCTCCCCATTTCCAACTTCCAGCCGGAAGCAGCCAATTATCAACCTACTCCTTATCAGTCTTCTTCTGTTCTCTAGCTGTCCTAACTGTGTGTGTTACTGACTGTCCCCACAGAGACTACGAGTTAGACGCACGCCCCCCAGAGGATCACAGTCACAGAGAACAACACCCACCTGTTATTCCACCCTCAACAGTAGCTCACACTCTATTACACCCAGACACTTTTGTTTGCCATCTGTTTTGTTTTTGTTTTTTTTTTTCTCTCTCTCTCTCCCCTAGGTCTGTGTCAGTGTCAGTTTTAGGTCTTCCCCCTCACCGCCGCACAGCATGGCTCTCCCCAAAGACCCTGTTGGCCACTGGAAAGACCTAGAAACATGGCTAAGTGTTGCAACGGACAGCCTCCTCCCTAAGGCCGCCGAAACGCTACAGCACCTAACACAGAACCAGCTGGATGAGAACCTAAACAGCCTCATGAAGCAAGACCCGAGTAAAAGCTACAATCCCAAAGACCTAGCCAAGATCACAGGTACCTTGAGTCACATTCTCATCGCCACCCTCAAACTGAGTGACCGGCATTCCGCCCAGCTCAAGCACCAGCTGACATGCGTGCAAACCCGCATCAACCAGCTAGAACTGGAGGCTCAGGAACGACCGGAACAGCCAGATGAGACTGATCAAGCTGCCAGAGAGATCGATAAACTTCAAAAGACTCTAGACGCAACCACCCAAGAAATGGAACAAGCCAAAGCCGACCATGCTGATGTCGCTAACAAGCTTGAGTACGTCGAACAGCTACTAGAAGAGGTAAATGCTGACTCCAAAGACAAGAACAGCAGAAACGAAGCCCTCGAAGCTCACCTGCTTGAAGCAAGACAGGAGATCAGACGACTCACACAGCAGCTGGACTACATCAAAGAAGAGTCCAACAGCATTAAAGATGAACTTAAACATGCATATGAACTGTCACACAACGAGAAAGCTGAGGGGTCACTGCTAAAGCCCTCACCAGCTCCCTCTGTTCCAGCCAGCCACGTATCACTAGGTGGCCTGGACCTCAGAGACCTTGACAAGCTAGTCAAGAACCTGGTCAAGTTCACGCCGAATTTGCCAGGCAGCCAAGATGTTCATGCCTATCTGCAAGACATTGACTTTCACCTGGAGGTGAGACCCAATGTCACTGACAAAGATAGACTTTATTTGCTCCGAGCAACCTCCAGCCCTGAAGTACGCAGCTTCCTTGATCGTCAGCCTGCTCACACCAAGACTGACTACCTTCTGCTCCGAGAAGCCCTCATCAGAGAGTTTGATGACCCCGAATCTGAACTAGGACTTGCAGCTGCCCTGGAGACGGAACAAGGTCGCCATGAGTCTGCTCAAACCTACTACAGCAGACTCAGACGAGCCTACTTCGGCACCCGCAATGAACCTGAGATGGAAGAGGACCTGAACTTCAAAATTCTCTTCCTGAGAAATCTCCATCCTGAAGTAAGCCACCATCTTGGGGTTCTTGCATGCCCCCACACCATGAACACTCAGCAGTTACGAGATTTGGCACATAAAGCCTACGTCAAACAAAAGATGACCCCAGTAAAGAGTGCCACAATCCCTGCTGTTTATGACTTCAACACTCAAAGTCAAGATCTGGCCCTTGAGGGTGCCCAGGGCCCAGACAACGCTAAACTACCTCCCAGTGAGTGGAATGTGTCGTCTTACAACAGCCAACGAGACCGTCATGCTGACACCAGACCTAAACAGTGGAACAGCCACTGGGATGGACCGCCTGGACGACAACACTCACCTGAACGTCACCGGGAGAGACCGTGGAACAGGTCCACCTCATTTGCAAACCAAAGGGGGACAAGCTCGTGGGAATCCAGTGATACCTCTAAGGTAAAACACCATCACCTTGACACAACCTGTCCAAGAGGTCGACGGCAAAACTCCCAAAGATTCCACGCTGATCGAGCTCGAACTGAATCCCCAGAAGGGAAAACATCACCATGTTTTGACCCTCAAGAACTGATGAAAATGATCCTGAAAGAGTTCTTCCGACGAAGGGAAGAGGATCGGAAGTGGGAAAGGAAAGAAGACCCTGATTCTGCCTGACAAGCAACGACCTCACGAAGCAGCACGTCTGCACCTCACTTACAGAGACCTGTAAGCACCTTAACTTCAAACATGCAATAGACTGTACCTGAACACCAGAGTTAGACGCTAACTCAACACCTGATGCCTCAGGTCATCACTGCATCACATGAACACTTGTGGACGAACTCCCTCCAATGCCTAAGAGTGCTGTCTTGGTCGTTTGTCACCCCGCTGAACTCAGAATCAATCCCAATCCTGCCTGTGCCATGCCAACTCCAGTCCCTCAACTCCAAGTGACCAGAAAGAAGGAGGAGCCAAGCTGCTGACACAGACCCACTATCCTAAGCTCTTGATATAACGCTAACCTGTTTTCTTTTTTTTTTTTATTTGTGCTATTTTAGGAAGACACCTAGCCTTAGCTATGTTTCCTAAACCCAATACATACACTCTCTCCTCCACTGCACTTCTAGGATCAGTCTCTAGTAGAGAGGAGCCATTACACATATGTGACACTTGTTTGTTGTTCTAAACCTCACTCAATGACCTTATGTCTCAGTTTCTTCTTTCTTACTCTTTGTCTTTCAATTCTTGCCTCATCAGGGAACCCCCACAGATGATGTTTTAAGCCCAGAGCTCAGAATTAGGATTGACTCCTTTCACCAAGCCTCACGGATCAATGCCTTGAAGGTGCGATCACTGTATTGATAATTTAACGTTGTAACACCTGTCTGACGACGCGTTTTAGGCGAAAACTCAAAAGATTTGTTAACCACATTTCTTCATCTTCAATCCAGAACAGAAAAGAGGATTGAGGGTAAAGAATTAAATTTATTGGTTCGACTCTCGTTAAAACAGCATTGTAGGGTATGCGTTGACTTTGACACCTGCCTTCTTCCGCCACGAGCGAGTAAAGGCCATCCAAAAGTACACACCCCACATCCCGTGCGTGCTTAGATGCGATGACATTAACCAAAGATTGAATTCTTTACAGATTGAGATACCGCCTATACAACTTTGTTGAGCCTTCAATACCTCGGTTAGTCGTAAAAGCCTAAATTCTGATAAAACTGAACTATGCTCTTCCACACCATGAGTGTTGTTAACCGGAGCATTCCAACGCGCCTAAAACCTGCACCAAGTTTCAGTTAGTGATGACGTTGTTTGTGTCTTGTGTTTGCCTGTTCTCTCTGCTTCTGCCTGTTTGTTCCAGTGCCTGCCGATGTTCACACCGGGAACATCCCCTGGCAAAGGGGGAAGATGTAGAGACTCGCTGGTCAAAACCAGTTCGAATCAGGCTTTGGAATGTAAGTGCAAATGGCCCTACTCGCTCCAGGGCTTCTTTAAAGAGTAGGATAACGGGAGAGCAAGCCTAACTCGGACAGATGCTGCAGCTAATTTTGGTTAATCGTTAACCAACGAGACAAAGACGCCCTTCAAATTCTCTTATCACGAGACCCTTGGATGACCCTCACGTGGACGACCATGCGTTTGACCACGAGATGGACAGAATTCAGAAACAAAGAGAAATGAAGGAGACTTAAGGAAAACGATTCGTATAGATGTTATAACCAAGGCAAAATTTGATATTTTGAATGACATTTATAAGTATTGATGTGCTGTGTTTTTCAACCAACCAGGTTCATAATGTGTGGTTTTACCCCTGAAATAGGCTAAAATTATCTGTATTTGTTTGATGTGCCTCATGCTTAGTTTTGAACAGAATGATTTTTTATTTGCAATACATTGCTGTAAATGAGAATTTTGTGATACGAACTATATCCATATTGTAACGTTTGATGTCAGATAGTTACAATCTTACCAGAGATTTTATCACGTTAAGTCTCTTGTAGTGGATTAATTAGTAAACTTGCCTACGCTGGGACGGGGCGTGGCCCCGCCCTTCATCTTGCCGTTCATTGGACGACAGTATCAAGAGGGATGGCTCAGAGCCAGCCTATAAAGCCTCTGTGCTACGTCAACCATGTGCGCAGTCTCTTTGCATCAAACCGGCAGACGCCGCTGATGCTTCTCCGCCCCTAATCGCCACCACGCGGTTAGGCCAACATCACAGACTTTTCCTTTCAAGACCTGTTAAGTTTCGCAACCGCTGAAACTTCCACGAACAGACTCTTTACGGAGTCGTTACCCGGGACAACAGCTCACTCACGCCGAGTGAATTCCAGCGAGCGACGTCACAGGGAAGCCACGCTTATGCCACGTGTTTCTTCAAACCAACCCGAAGACTTCAACAGACTCGCAAGTAACACAAATAACTGTCTCGTCTTTCTGATCGGGTGCATATGCTTTTAAGCAGTTAAAGAAGTCAATTCTCTGCTTTTGTGGTTTCTCAGGTGATTCTAAGAACTAGTACGAAACAGATCGGCTGGACTGTTTGTTCAATTCATTTTGCATCCTCTGAACTGCCTGTGTGTGTGTGTGAACGTGTGTGTGCACTTGTTTGTTTGTTTGTTATTTGTTGTTTTGATTACTACGTAGTTAGCCTCGTGTGTCGAATAGTATAGTACAATAAATCTTCGTTTCTCAGTTGAAAGAACCGTGTTATTGTTTCTGTGCTTTATAAGTCTCTGCCTCAAACTACAGACCGTGTTACCTTGCTAAAAGTTAACCCTATTCCGTGTTGTTATTATCGCTTGGCCACGAAAATAATATAGACGAGAATTAATAAATGTGATGTCTCCATTTGCGGGACAAGTTTGAATCTTTGATCTGATTCAATCTGACTCAATTGAGTCGAATCAATGATTCGAATCTTCAGGATCCGAGTCATTGATCTGAGCTAATAATTCCTAAATTGATCTTTTAACATAGATTGATGTCTTACAACAGCGAACTGCCTTGACAGCCCAGCAGGATCTTGAATGGAGGTCAGTGCATTCAGATATGCAAGTTGCATGAAAGATTGGTGTTGAAAATATTGATTGATTTAGTGATTTTCTTAAGTGTTATTAAATATATATGTAAAGTATCTATCATTAAAACTAGTGTTGAATTTGATTATTTTAACTTGAATATTGAAGTTTTGTTAAGTAACACTTGTCAATAATCCAATTTAGCACAATTCTCATTTGAATAGTATTGTAATTTGAAACAATGAAAATGGCATTAGATTGACAAAACAATGAATAAAATATACATTTTAAATGTTTACCTTTGACTTTGCACCTGTCTGTCAGGTGAGCGTACACAAATGCTTTATAGTTTGAGTTTGGAAGTCGCTGTCACTCCGTGAAAACCATTGTAGGTTCTATAAAGTGTCCTTAACATACAACCTGTATGTATTTAATTAAAATTGATGGTAATATCTTCAATTTTTGATAATATATAAAATGTATCACCTTTGTAGTTGCCTAAACAAGTGGTTTCCAACTTTATTGTATGTGACCTTTTTCCCAAAATGATTTTATAGCCTACTTAACACTTAATCATATTATCACTCCAGTAAGCTTGTAGCAAGGATGACAACTATTGTATGTTTATTACTGTAACCACATACCTTTTAGCAGAATTAATGACCTATATTATTTTAAATAAAGTAACAAAACGTAGGCCATTTGTTATTAAATCACACATTGCCAATATACAGACCCTATTTAAAATCCAATAAAAAAAATTTTGTATTCTGATATGTAGACAAATATAATAATGAAAATACAACAAAACCATCAGTAGCTCCACTGTACTTGCAGTGTGTCAGTGGTAACACACTAATGCTCAATGCTCAACACATCAGTGCTGCTATACTGTACATATGGATATATGGACCGGGACCCCCATTTTTTGTAACTTACGGTCTACATCATTATGATTGTTACTGTTAATCCCCTTTTCTGTGATTGCACATTAAATAGATCAAATTAAATCTGGTAATTCACTGAAGAACAGTTTACTAATGTTGCAAATTATTATTATTTTTTTGGGGCCACTGGCTGTAACAACAGAATATTAGGGATTACAATCTATAATGTGTAAAATAAATGTTTCTTTTTCGACTGCATGTTGAGGCAGTTAATATGATGTCAATTTTCTTTATAGTGTCACCATAAATGTATTCA
Organism: Danio kyathit; assembly: GCA_903798195.1. Classification (NCBI taxonomy): domain Eukaryota; kingdom Metazoa; phylum Chordata; class Actinopteri; order Cypriniformes; family Danionidae; genus Danio; species Danio kyathit. The sequence continues at coordinate 519,256 of CAIGQS010000020.1, forward strand.
TATTTTCTTTAGTGAAATCCCTTATCTCTTTAAGTAAAAGTGTACTTGCAATTAGTGCTTGGATGGCTTACTCATAGTAATGAATGCTTTGTAAGAGATTTTTTTGTTAATGTTTTGATTGCACTTTAAAAATAATTGTCTTTTCTGTGTTTTTTTTCTGTTTAAAAATTTGTGGTATGTGAAAAGACTAAAAGAGTTGTGTTAGAAACCCCAGTACATCAGACTGCTTCTCCACCAACAAGGAGAGGGAGAAAATCACAAGACATTGTCTCAGAAAAATAATTCCAGAAATTTCATTTTGCATGATTTTGACATTAAATTCAAAACATATACTTAGGAGATATGTAGCTTTTGACCTATTACTTTTATGTGTTGCTCCAGGACTGATTTCACACATTTGTTTATAAAATAATAAAATGTTTAGTACGGTGCAATTTGTTTTACATTACTTAAGCATCTCTAACTTTTTATTTTTTTATTTTGAGCATTATAAACTCTAGATGATGGATAATAAAGCCCAGAGTGTCTTCTTTTCAAAGATACATCAACTGTGAATGTAGACCAAATTATTCAGCAACTGTAAAGGTTTCAGTTTGGGATGATTGTTTTTGAGAAAGTGCCTCTGACGGTGAGGGAAAGGAGGACACCGATATAGTCTCAGAAAACTTTTTACAGAAATCTCATTTTGCATGCTATCTTCATCCAATTTAAAAAAATATAAACTCATGAGACACTTGGCTTTCAAGTCATATTTTTTATAGGACATTACATTAATGTTTTCCTGTGTTTGTATATGGAAAAACAAATATTGAACACAATACAATTTTTTTTCTCATAACTTCATAATGTATAGGCCCACACGGAATCTGCGCACGCAGATTTTCCGCAGAATTCTGCAGATTTTTAGCCCATCATTAATTCTGTTTATTTACTTAAAGTTAACTATTTACAGTTAATCTAATTGGATTTGCATTTTAAACATTAAATACAAAAAAAATATAAAAAGATATTATTTTTTATTTATCATATTAAGGTTTTAGTTATGATACTCCCAAAATAATTCTGCAGAAATCCGCAGATTTTTACCAAAATTCTCTGCAGAAATAGCAAAAAACGTCTGCAGATTCCGTCTGGCCCTATGTATAACTTTTTATATTTTTTAACATATAACTCCCCCTTTTACCACAGTAAAGCTCAAAGTGTCTTCTTTCCAATGATACCCAGTTTGTGTTTGTAGCTTACTGGAGTCAGGAACTGTTACTGTTTAAAGTTAGGTAGGTGTAAATCCTTAAAATTGAGTGAAGCCTAACAGGTTTTAAAGTATGACATTATAATTTGAACAGCATTATGATAGTCTGTTTCTCTTTATCTCGAGGTCTCCATAATCTTGGACCAGGCTATATCCTGAGCAGAAGCTGTGGTGGTCATAGAGGAGTGGAGAGCGTGGGACTGATTCCTGAAAGACCCCAGTGACAGACGAGTCTCCGTATTGATCCCATGGGCTCCCTTGGACACCCGCCAGGGACCTCCTCACACCTGCAGCTTCTCCACGAAGGACACACAGCATTCTCCAGCCTCCTGTGCCTAGACTGCAGCTCTATACAATAAGTTTGGCCAGAGGAGAAATGGTCGTGCCCAACTGTGCCTTGTTTCTCTTGAGGATTTTTTTCCATCACTTTGGTCAATTGGTGAAGTTTGTTCCTCGCCGTTGTCGCCACTGGCTTGCTTGGTTTGGGATTTGTGGAGCTGGGCATCGATAGATTTGCTCCAGTGTTTAAACTTTCAGCAGTGACATTTACATTACACTGAACTGAACTAAACTGAACTCTGAAAACTGAACTGACGGTTTACATTTACTAGAACTTCTGTGTGAAGCTGCTTTGAAACAATCTACATAAAAATGAATTGAATTAAAGCTGAGGGGTTGGCACATGCCCACGAGTAATCCTCATCCCTGTTTAGTCATTTAAAAAAATGTTTTTATAAAATAATAACTTGCATGATTAATAAAATATGAGTTCCACATTCTGAGTTGAAAGTCATTTTCTTCACTGTATATTATGTAAATTTATTATGTATTATGACAGGTACAGCTTTACTAGAACATTGTTACTTAAAGGCGACGAGGTTAGAAATTGTATTTTGCATAGTAACACATCTACAGTAATGAATATAGAAATATAAACGGCCCAGTTCTGACCCACTGGGGACCCACAGAAAGCCCATATAGGGGCTATAAGTGGGTTGTATGTAATTACCCATCTGGGCCCCATAAGTGTTTTGTCTGTGGCCCACCCTGGCCCCAGTCATTAGAGCCCATTTGGGACCCAAGTGAGCCCCTTTAATGAAAACCTATTTGGGGCCCAAGTGGAGCCAGAGGACAAAAATGTACGGATCCCATCTGGGTTACCCGTGCAGGGCCCAAGTGACAGCCCACAAAAATCCCACTTGGGGCCCACGTGAAATAATGTGGGCTAATATGAAATCTTTTTGTAGTTATTGTTGAGTGGAGAATAATTTACCTCAGTGTCTCCAGTTTACAGTTTGGACTCTTCAGTCCATCAGAGAGAAGCTTCACTCCTGAATCCTGCAGGTCATTGATACTCAGGTCCAGCTCTCTCAGGACACAGTTTGAGGATTGTAGAACTGAAGACAAACTCTCACAGCACTGAACAGTGAGATTACAGCCCTGTAGCCTGTGTAGAGGACAAACACAATATTGAAACACAATATTGAAGTGTTGATCTGGTGTGTTTAATAGTCTGAAGCACACATGACTGTAGTGACTGGTATAACTTCACTAATTAGTGAGCACATCTGGTGATTTTAGCTTTAAATAAAATGTATGTCCATAAAACACACATAAATGGCTTCCTTCAGATGATCCAATAGCCCAACTCTTTATTAAACACCTAACACACAAGACAGTAATTTTTTTATTGTTTTATTTATTATTATTTAACAAACAAACTAATAACAATCATTTTCTGTAGCATCTTTAAAAGAATTTTTTTAAAATAAAGTGAAACAGATGCGTATGTAACAGAAATATAGAAAAGAAATCAATATATTCATTGCTGTTTGCTGTTTGTGTGTTTTTGTTTCTAAAGATTCCTCCATGTCAGTGATAAGGACTGCCTGCCCTATAATCTTGCCTGCAGCTCCTCAGCCTAATCCAGCCATGTCCACCAAAATCACATCTGGTGATTTTAGCTTTAAATAGTATCTATGTCTATGAAACAAAAGTAAATGGTTTCCCTCAGATATCTGAATAGACCAAGAAATAAAGAGAAGATCCTGCAAAAAGGTCCACAGATGAAAGACAATAAAACACATGAACAAAACTAAATAACAATAATTTCCTTTAGCACATTTAAAATTTGCATATCAAGGGACAAATAAAAGCAAACAGAGATACAGACAATAGAAATATAGAAAATAAATAAATCTATTTATCAAGGCCAGTGATAAGGACTGCCTTCCCTGTAATCTTAGCCATGTATACAGTTTCAGTTCTCTCTAGTACAGCAGATTCAGCGATCTCAAACACAGCAGTTTCCACACTTTAATATCATCTGGCTTCATTACTCGTCATGGCTGGTAAACTTAAGTACATTCCCAAGATGTCTACCTGCCCAAAGTCACTTTACAAGATGGCTGCCATGGCCCCAGCTGTTATAAGACTGTTAAGACACAGTCCTATACTTTTACACATGCCAATTGTGCATGCAACACTTATGAACACCCAGGCAATCCAGGGGTGTTTAAAACCTCCAGTAAGGTGGGCTTCTGCCACACCTGCATCACCATGAAGGGTTTTACTGGCTCCACTATAGCTCTGTGCTCCAGCTGTTTATCCTGACCCACAATATCTGCTCTAGTTTACTGTCCAGTAGTCCCTGCCTTGGCTTTGTCATCCTCCCTATCCACCTGCCTGTCAGTTTCCCCCTCACCATCTGTCCTGTACCCTGTCAAGGTTTCATTAACCTGCCTCTCACCCATCACCCTTGTCCACTGTAGCACCTCCAGCTTGCTGAACCCACTCTTGTCTTGTGTTTTCCTCAGAGGATCATCTGGAATCTGTTCCTAGAAGGGACTTATGTCATGGTCCTGGTTGTCCTGTCCTTGTACTCTTGTACAGTTTTCCCCATGTTAACTTACTAGTCTCTGTGTATTTAAGCTCCTCTGTTTCAGTCATTATGTGTTGATCATAGTTTGCTGTATGTGTGTATGTTTCTCTTGCCTGTGTGTTCTTCAGCTCTGCCCTTTTGTAAGTGTATGAATTATATTAAAGATTAGAACTGAACCTAGATCCACCTTTTAAATTAGCTTTGCCTGCACAACTAGAAGAAGATATAAAAAAGAAAAGGGTGGCACCATGGCACAGTGTTTAGAAGCTCACTGGTTCAAGTGCCAGCTGCGGTTTCACCCACAGTCTAAAGACATGGTATAGGTGAATTGGGTAAACAAAATTGGCCATAGTGTGTGTGTGTGTGTGTGTGTGTGTGTGTGTGTGTGAGAGAGAACGAGAGAGTGTATGGGTGTTTATAAACATAATGGAATGTATGTATCTGATATCAATCAGACTCAAAAGGCAATGGCAAATATTATCCCTGAACAGGGACACAGATCATCGTTACCTGATCATCAGCATAGAGAAGGTCAAAATAGACAGAATGAGAAAACAACATCAGTGTGATCATTCCACTCTTACCAGAAAGGACTTTAAAGTTGCTGTATCATTTTATAGCTGACTTGTGTGCAATTTCCACACAAAAGAAACAATAAAACACATACAAATTCCCAAGTCAGTTATAAAATGATCCTCCATAGGATAACAACAGATGCTGAGCAGACCTGAATTTCTTACATTCATTTCAGTTCAGTTTCCATTCAGTTTATTTGCTGTTGTAAAGAGATATTTCAACTAAACATTTACTCCAATCAAGTGGTCCCAAACCTTTTTATTCTGCTGAACACAAAATAAGATTTTAAGACCGATAAGACAATTAGAGAAAGAAACTTTTAGAAAGATTTATAACCCCTTGAGGGTGAGTAAATGAGTAAATTTACATTGTTGGGTACACCATCCCTTAAACCACTGCCAATACATTACTCTGAATGTTGAAGTGGCGACAATATCAATATTGTGCATGTTCATTAACATGATATATTGTATTATTTAATATCAGCAAATGTCTTTTTCTTATAAAGGACTTTGACTTACAGAGCTCTTTTGGTGGTTTTGATGACTGCTGATAGTCTGATGAGACACTCGTCTGATCTCTGGAATTTCTGAAGCTCAAACTCCTCCAGCTCCTCCTCTGAGGTCAACAACACAAAGACCAGAGCAGACCACTGGGCAGGTGAAAGGTGAGCAGATGACAGACTTCCTCTACTAAGGTGAGACTGAATCTCTTTCAGCAGAGTTTGGTCGTTCAGTTCATTCAGACAGTAGAACAGATTGATGGATCTCTCTGGAGACAGATTCCCTTCAAGTTTTTGCTTGATGTGTGCAATTATTACCTTTTTGCTCTGGTCTCTGTCATCCTGCTGTGTCAACAGGCCTCGTAAGAGTTGTCGATTGGACTGCAGTGACAGACCGAGAAGGAATCGAAGGTAAAGGTCCAGATGTCCATTCTCACTTTCCAGAGCCTTGTCCACTGCAGTCTTCAGCAAATTCATCATAGCCTTATTTCTGCTTTTTTCCGCACGTTTCTTGTCGCTATCTAGAATCAGATGTTGATAAAGTGCTGCAATGAATTCTTGAATGCTCAAGTGAAGAAAGCAGTACATGGTACCAAGAATGATTCCAGTCTCCTCCTTAAAGATCTGGGTACACATGCCTGAGTACACCGATGCCTTATAGACGTCAATGCCACAGTCTTTCAGATCGCTCTCATAGAAGATCACATTGTTTCTTTCCAGCTGCTGCAAGGCCAGTTTCCCCAGTGAAAGGATGAGGTTTTGATCCCAGGAGACATCTGGTGTGTTTTCTCCATCATACTTTCTTCTGCTCTGCTGGATCTGAAAGCGGAGAAAGTGTGTGTACATCTGTGTCAGAGTCTTGGGAGATTCCTGCAGTGTTTCAGCACAGGCCGTGTGTTTCAGTTTCAATATATTCTGGAGTACAGTGGCTGAAATCCAGCAGAAGACTGGGATGTGGCACATAATAAAGAGACTCTTTGACTGTTTAATGTGATCAATGATTTCTCTGGCCTGATTCTGATCTGTGAGTCTATTTCTGAAGTACTCCTCCTTTTGGGCATCGTTAAATCCTCGTATCTCTGTCAGCCGGTCGATACAGTCAGCAGGAATCTTACTGGCAGCTGCTGGTCTGCTGGTGATCCAGATGAGAGCAGAAGGAAGCAGATTTCCCTTGATGAGGTTCGTCAGGAGAACATCCAGAGAGACTGCTAAAGATACATCACAACACGTCTCATTACCAGCAAAGTTCAGAGGAAGACGACATTCATCCAATCCATCAAGGATGAACAGGACTTTGAATCGTGTGCTTCTTGTAAGGTTCAGTCCTTTAGTCTCTGGGAAAAACTGAGTTATGAGGTCTTTTAAACTTTGTCTTTCTTTCTCCTTTAAGTTCATCTCTCTGAATGGAAGAGGAAATATGAAGCTGATGTCTTGATTTTCTTTCCCTTCAGCCCAATCCAGAACAAACTTTTGCACAGAGACTGATTTCCCGATGCCAGCAACTCCTTTTGTCAGGACAGTTCTGATCTGCTCGTCTTGTTCAGGTGCTTCAAACAAATGTTTGCATTCAACCTGTATCTCTAGTGACTGATGACGTCTGGAAGCAGCTTCAATCTGTCTGATCTCATGTTCAGTGTTGACCTGTTCACTCGCACCCTGAGTGATATAGAGATCTGTGTAGATGTTATTCAGAAGTGTGGAGTCTCCTTGCTGAGCAATTCCTTCAAACACACTTTGATATTTCTTCTTCAGGCTACATTTAAGCAGATTAATGAAGAACAGCTCACCTAAACACAGAAGCAAAGACACAGAGAGTTTTAGTCTTGACTTATTTGTAAGTGACAGTCTGACAGATCACCATGAGCAGGTCCAGACAGAATTTTCTGACATTTTTTTGCTTTTTCTGTGGAGAATTTTGTAAATAATCTGCAGATTACTGTGGAATAATTTTGAAAATTTCATAACTTTGGAAGTTTCATAACTAAAAACTTAATATATGAAATAAGAAATAATGCCTTTCTAACTTATAAAATAATAATATTTCATGTTTACAATACAAATCCAGTTAGATCCACTTAATTGGTAAACAAAGCGCACGTCTCTTATATAACAGATCTACTAAAGCACAGAAAATATGACTTTACAAACTGTACTGTAAATAAATCATATGAACATTTTCATATTAGTCAACAATATTCCTGAAATTAATTAAAAAACTGAATGAATATAAATTTCCACACATTTACACAAGTAAATCAATAGACTCAATGATGGGCTAAACATCTGTGGAAATCTGCAGATTTGGTGTGGGCCTATCCATCAGTCTCTTACCCTGGAGAGTATCAGCAGCTTGATCTTGCTTCATCTCTCTCAGGAAGAGGAGTGTAAGATCAAGAGCTGCTTCTGTGATTCTGCTTCTGTTCTCATTAAAGTCCTTCACAAACTCTTGTCTGTTTTCTGCTTGTAAGATTTTCTTAAACTTCTCCAGTTCATTCTTCAGAAATCTGATCATTTTGCTCTCAAGATTCTACGATTGAAGAAAAGAGAAGAACAACATTTAACCAAAACATTCATTTGCATGCAGTTGTTCATGCACAAACTACTGAACAATTAAAAATACATTAGAATACATTATACTACGGACTGTGCTTTATTTTATTGGCTGATCAACAATCTAGGGTGTGCAGTTATCTTCAGATGAAGTAGATTCAGACAGGCATTGGGCACATTTATGAATGCTGAATGATTTCAGTTATTTCACAGCTACAGAAGCCAAAAGTCACATCAAAACACAACAGAAGGTTTTGGATCTGTAAGAAGCTAGTCTTATACACAGGAGCAGTTTGAGAATAAAAACCTGACAAATGTCTGAAATAAAACATCTGAACAGTGGAAACAGTGTGGAAACATCAGCATCTCAGAAAGCATATTTCTGTGTGTTTAAAATAACTAATCATTTGTGTGTTTAAACTCTAATAGACACCTAAACACTGATGTTTTGGCTAAAACAAGGCTAAATTTGATCTGTCAGTGAAAATAAAATAGACATCAAAGAATAGCCCAAACTAGACTAGTCATCAAATACACATGAATGAATGAATGAATGAATGAATGAATGAATGAGTGAATGAATGAATGAATGAATGAATGAATGACTACACGTGTGAAGTCTAATCTTTGTATTGATGACTGGTCTAGATTTGGACTACTGTTAGATCTTCACCAAAAGCTCAAACTTAGCCTTTAGTCAAGCCATCCTTGTTTGGACATCTATGAAACTAAAATGACTTGGTGGGATATGCAGAATAATTGACTAAACCGTTCATGTATTAGAAAATAATGCACACAGAGGTGTACCGGCGACTCCAGAGCATCACAGTTATTTTATAATAACTCAATGAACTGAAGTCAATTATAATTTAATAAATTAATTGCACTACATTTGAATTAAGCAGTATATTTTTTCAAGAACTATTTTTATTTCTTTTGTTTATACACTCTAAAAATATCTATTTTACTTGTTCAAACTACTCATTTAAAATAAGCTGAATTAACACAATTCTTGAGATTTCATTGGGACAACTTAATTTGTTTATGTTCAATCCACATAAATGTGTTCAAAGTGTGAAGTTAACTTAATGGATTTGTGTTGGGACAACATGAATGAATTGTGTGGAAGCCTGCATTCTTTACAGTGTAATAAAGGAGTTTTTGTGCACCTGAAAGATCCACTGGAGATTGTCTGTGAAACTCTTGTGTCTCCTGTGAGTCTCGTCTCCTGAATCTGCTAACTCATATTCAACACTGTTAACAGATAAAACTACTGTAATAATACATTTAGAGGCAAACAAACACAGAAATATCTTACAAACACTGACAATAACACATGTAGTGCTCATAATAAGGAGACAGTGGACAGATTTGTTACTTGAGTTTTCTGTTACATGTTCAATTTAGCTGAGAAATCACAGACAATTGTCACTGTCATTACAAAGACCTGTCGATCACAAAGTCATTATCAGAAAGTAGCTTTGAAAGAAATATTTGATTTACAGTTCATTATTACACAAACTTTTAGCTACAATACAACACAGCTACATTTACTTTCAGAAGCTTCACCTTTATTTAGAGATATTTACAAAACAGTTTGGTTATAAACTTCTTCAAAACATCTGTCATGTTCCACAAATGAAAGAATTGACAGAAATCTGATATTAATATTTACTGAAAGATCCTCTGAATAAGAAACTAGGAGTCTGTAAATGTCCTAATGAATTACCAAAGTCATTTGATTCATTCACACAACTGATTCATTCAGGAATGACTCTCTTTACTGAATTGTTGGTTCACACAAAACTGTTGATGTGAGCAATAATGTAAGAAGCTTCACCTTTATTTAGAGATATTTACAAAACAGTTTGGTTATAAACTTCTTCAAAACATCTGTCATGTTCCACAAATGAAAGAATTGACAGAAATCTGATATTAATATTTACTGAAAGATCCTCTGAATAAGAAACTAGGAGTCTGTAAATGTCCTAATGAATTACCAAAGTCATTTGATTCATTCACACAACTGATTCATTCAGGAATGACTCTCTTTACTGAATTGTTGGTTCACACAAAACTGTTGATGTGAGCAATAATGTAAAACACTAAATACCTTTGGGCTGGTGATGGTGTTTCCTCACTGAAGTCTGGTGGATAATCTTTAGACTGGTCACTCTTCAGAGACACAGAGCTGAACACACATGATCCTGATCTCCCACTGAAGACACAAACACACCAGAGGAATAAACTGCAGGAGAAACTTCAGTCACCTTTACAAGAGTTTATCAGCCAAATATGAGTTTGTTCAGTTTAATTCAGCCCAAACTAATGGTTGAGTGAAGATCTGTCTGATCAGGTCTGCTGAAACTGTTCTGTGGTCAGCTTTAACTCTGATGTTGTCCAGGACTTTAAACAGCACACATGACACATATTCAGCTCTGGTAAATATGAGCCCAGATCAAGCTGTCTGTAAGCTAGAATGATCTAAACACATTTCCTGAAGGTGTAAACTGAAGCTTTGTCCATCATTTGATCAGGCATTAGCAACACAAATAAGTGCATTTGTTGTTGTTGTATGAGTTTGTTCAGTTTAAATCAGCACAAACTAATAGTTGACTGAAGGTCTGTCTGATCAGGTCTGCTACACAGGAATCATGGGTAAACAGACGAGAGATGTGCTGCTTTCTCATTCTGCACAATCTCTGCTTCACTGAAAACACATTTGACCCTAAAACCTTGTGATGGAACCTGTAGAGTAAAAACTCACTACAGAGAGCAGATGAGGAGATATAAAACACAAAACATTATTGTGTATCTATAGAAATGAATATCATCTCTGAGTCTGAGAGACAAAAATACTTTATAATTCCCTTTACTGAACTACACACTGTACGTCTCTCCTCTATAAGCACAAGCTGAAACTGTTCTGTGGTCAGCTTTAACTCTGATGTTGTCCAGGACTTTAAACAGCACACATGACACATATTCCGCTCTGGTAAATATGAGCCCAGATCAAGCTGTCTGTAAGCTAGAATGATCTAAACACATTTCCTGAAGGTGTAAACTGAAGCTTTGTCCATCATTTGATCAGGCAATAGCAACACAAATAAGTGCATTGTTGTTGGTGTTTGTTCTTCAGAGAAAGTGTTGAAATAATGGTGTAAAAACAGAGTCAATACCTGTGTTTCTCTGAGAGAGAGTCCTTTACTCGCTCCTCTGCCATACTGCAGCTAAAACACCAATGCAGACATTAGCAGAGCTTTGAGGAAACAATCAGCCGCTGACCATCACCTGGAGATGACAATATACTGACATTAAGAACATCACACTTTATAGCAATCAATGCTGACTTCACAAACAAGCACTTACTGAAACAGAGCCAATAGACAAACTGAGTTTGAGTCATCTCACAGCAGATCAATATATATAATGATGAACATTAATGCAGTAGGTTTAACCCCAGATCTGACACCTCAGATTTGATATGTATATGTCTGTCACGATAACTTCCACTTTAGACAACTATTTACTCATTTTATTGATTTATTTGCTTAGTTAGTAGTTAGTTAGGACTAAAACGTTACCAGTTAAATGCAGTTTAAGGATCATCCGCATTCTTCCTGTTTACTGAAGCTCTGGTTTCACTTTCGATTTCGTGACTCTCTGTTTAAAGTTTATTTTGTGCTGAATGATGTGAAATGTTCGAGTCAACCTGATATAGAAGAGCACAAACACTTTCAATGGATAAAAATAACCCATTATATTGTTCAAATGACCGTGTTTGGACTCCGTGTTTAATCGGTGTTTGAGGCTTTGAGCTTCAGGAGCAGACAGACATTTAAACACGCTTATAAACATGCTTATACACATATAAAACCCCTTCATCATCTCCACAGATAAGCGTAATGGTAGAAGTGTTAACTTACCTGCAGAAGTAACGTTACAGAGGCTCTTGTGCAGCAAAAACACGACGTGAGCTCTTTCTCTTTCGTTTCGTCAGGGCTTCTTCTTCTTCAGTATTTTGGCGGTTGTCAAACTTATATGTGCTTTACCGCCACCTGCTGGACTTGGAGTGCGGAACAGGAGTCTGACATGGAGAGACACCAGAAAAACAAATCCCACTATAAAACTAAGAGAAATAAATTGCTGCTTAAATCAATAAAATCCAGTTCAAATTGTAAATTGGTTCTAACAGAGCAGTTTCTTTCAGACGTGAAACTAATTGTAGTCTACATATGTTGAGCCTAGTATATTTTCCAGAGTAAATGTAAGATTATATCTAATAAATACTTCTCTTAATCTTTCTCTTTTGTATTGGTAATCTTGACATTCTGTTATTACATGTTGCACTGTTTCAGGCTGGTTAAATGTGAGCATAAACCATCTGTGTGCTTCCCTATAAACACAGTGTCTTGTTAAGTCCTGTATGTGGGTCCGTGTAACGCTTTGCACTGCAGTGCTTTGTTCAATTCACACCGTCAAAATTAAACAAATGTAAAATGCATTTCAAACGTTCATTTTTCATTTTTTCTGAGTACTTCAACAACAGATAATTGTCACTCGGTTTAATTTTTGATTCTACAAGTTTGGGTTGTTGCATCAAGTCTGATCTCAAAACAAACATTAAATAATGACACATTATTGTGATCTTCCATTTTTCTTTTCTGCGCTCGCAGTCGGGCCGTACCATTGTCGCCGGAGTGGTGTGGAGTTCTGGATTAGCGTGCAAACCTAGCAGACCTACATAGATATATACGTTAGATGTCGCCTACCCTATTGTCGTCTATTAGAAGGAATGCGTCAATAGAACCGCCATTTTAGTACAGGGTAGCGCTCCTTTGAAATGAATGCAGGACTAAGGTGAAGTGGAGGACTGTGGCCATCCAAAGCCAGATAAATGCACATATAGCCTACACATATATCTATGATCGGGAGTTTTCCCCGGTGGTCCGTATGCAAATATTTTTTTTTAAAATTACGAAATATTATAATTTTACATCACTTTTCTACATTTATTGATGTGACCGCACGAGCATTGCCGACAAAGAGCGTGTGTTTGTGTGCATGGAAATGCATTATCCTCCTTCCCTGTTTAATTTGATCTAATCCATGTCCTGAAACACAGCCCTTCTCCTGCTTTCACTTCTCATTCTGACGGAGGGAGCGATTCGTTTGTGAATGAATCTCCGGTATGAATAACTCGTTCACTTAGCTGACAATAATACAAGTTTCTGGCAGCGCCGCGTCTTCTTGTCATATTTCATAACATTGTTTGCTTATTTTATTCAACAAAACTAGCATAAGCTTAGAATTTAGTGCGAGTTGGTGCTACTTTGCCTTATGGTCACTGCAGTAAGAGACTGTATTATCATCAATAACATTACTTGTAAAGCACACAAGTTCATAACATACAAAAAACATAAAAAACGAAATCTTACCTATGAAATGTGATGACTTTGTGCTTTGTTTTCTTTGTTAGCTCGTTACTACACCTGTACACAGCGCTAAAGTCCAGCATCTTCACATTGGCACACTGTCTTGACTAGTGCGGTTGAATGACGTTTGTCCTAGGAGCCCTGTACAAATGTGGCGGCGCTATTGACGCATGCTCAGGGTCCCTATGTGATATCTAGTGTATATATCTATGGCAGACCTACACTGCGTTCTATTCAGAAGAGCTCATCCCTATGCCCTAATCCCTTCGAATGGTTTACCCTCCGGAGTGACCGCTTCGAAAGGATGAAGGGTGTAGGGGACCAAATAAACTTGTCTTTGGAATGCACTTCTGCATAATCTAACGAGGCAATATAGAGGTTCGTCGCACTCTTTGATGCACAGCTGACGCCCATAATACACGTCTGGGACGAATAATCTGCATTTATTTATTTGTTTATTTATTTAGTAGCACGATCGCCTCACAGCAAGAAAGTTTTGCATGTTTGCATGTTCTCCCCGTGTTGGCGTGGGTTTCCTCCGGGTGCTCCAGTTTCCCCCACAAGTCCAAACACATGTGGTACAGGTGAATTGGGTAGGCTAAATTGTCCGTAGTGTATGTGTGTGGGTTGGGTTGCAGCTGGAAGGGCATCCGCTGCGTAAAACATGTGCTGGATAAGTTGGCGGTTCATTCCGCTGTGGCAACCCCAGATTAATAAAGGGACTAAGCCGAAAAGAAAATGAATGAATATATATGCATGTTTGTATAGACTGTGTAAGTTTTTTTATATATATATTTATCATTTTGATTTATTTTATAATTATTTTATTTGTAACTCAAAAATATTACTTGCCTAGAAAAATATTATAGTTACATTTATTTGTCTTTCTGTGACAACTTCCCTGGATTTTACAAATTGTAAGATAGAAATTTGTCAACCTTTATGTATTAAAAGAAATAATGTAACAATAACCAATAATATTAATAATAATAACAACAACAAAAACTACATTATTTTATAATTTTATTAATGGAGCCTATATATATATATATATATATATATATATATATATATATATATATATATATATATATATATATATATATTGCAATTAATGTTATTCAACCCCCTTTGATTTTTTCTTTTTATTCAAATATTTCAGACCATATATATATATATATATAACAGAGCAAGGAAATGTTTACAGTATGTCTGATAATATTTTTATGTTCTGGAGAAAGTCTTATTTGTTTTATTTTGGCTAAAGCAGATTTTAGTTTTTTAAAACCCATTTTAAGGTCATTATTATTAGCAACTTTAAGCTATATTTGTTTTGATAGTCTACAGAACAAACCATCATTATACAATCTAGTAAAATATTTTTTACCTATTTAATGTCATCATTCATTCATTTTCTTTCAGCTTAGTCCCTTTATTAATCTGGGGTCGCCACAGCGGAATGAACCGCCAACTTATCCAGCATATGTTTTACGCAGAGGATGCCCTTCCAGCTGCAACCCATCAATGGGAAACATCCATACACACTCATTCACACACACAGACAATTTAGCTTACCCAATTCACCTGTACAGCACAATACACCTATGCCACCCTTTTGTTCTTTATTTAATTAGTGTTAATTGTATATAATAACAATTCGTTTCATATTGGGTGATTCCTGGTAGGCCAAAGTCTTTAACACTAGTTGAACATACCAGAAAAGAGGACAGGTCAGGAGTGGGTATAGGCAGCTTGCTTGAAACCATGCAGGAAGATTGTAAGAACAGATCCAGTCAAGTGAAGTTTTAAATAATGTAATCTATCTCAAGCATGTATGCAGAGAAGTGTATAAGTGTGGCTTTCTAAAGTAAACAAAAAAATGGAGGCAAACAAATCTGAAAAAGCACAATGCTCCAATGGCAGTGCTGAAGATCACAGTTACTGTAAACGCATGAGCACACGTTAAAAGAAGAAGCGGATTTTGGCCTTAAGTTACACAAAACTATTTCTTAAATGCAGACTGTAATGTTACATTGAGGGGTCCGCAAGTCTGCAGAGTTTACACTGTCTAACACACACACAGAGAGAGGTTTGCTTTTGTGAAATGTTGGGACATTCTAGTTTTCTATTGTTATCAGGGCTGTGCAGAGACCCTTCGTTGAGCCCTGTTCGTGCACGTGATAGTTATACTGTACAATCTGTTTTATGTGACTGTATTCATTTGACTAAATCTGATCGTGTGTCTGCCTCTGTGTAATTGTCTGTCTATTTACATTTAAAATAAAGTGGATTATGGATCATGTATAGGTGTTTCCCAATATTGGTTTGTGGCTGGAAGGGCATCCGCTGCATAAAACATATGCTGGAATAGTTGGCGGTTCATTCTGCGGTGGTGTCCCCTAAAATAGAGACTAAGCCAAAGGAAAATTAATGAATTATGGATCAAGCACAAGAAAAGAATGATTTAAGACAAACTTGAGTGTGCACTATACAGTATAATATAATGTTATTAATTGTTATTGTTAACTTTTTTTGCTTAGCATCCAATGCGGCTACTAGTTTTCCAAAGTTACTAGCCACTCTGCATTTTCACTAGCCACAACTTTGGTTTGTTAATTTTTTGTGTTAGGTAATTTTATTTAATATGCTAACATTTCACTTTCACTTGATTTAGGTCATTTAAAACCCCTATGACCACCCAAATTATAATATGCATAGTATACCAGCTGATTATTGTGATGTAAAAACAATCTGTTTTTGTGAAATAATGTCATATAAAACACACCTTCACCTAAACTGAAACATTATTCATAATTCAACATTATTCCAGCAGGGGGCGCCTGTAGACCCGCAGAAATAATGCTGTTGCCTTGGTTACTTACTGCAGTAAACAAAACAGTGAAACGCAGCAGGATTTGATCGATTTCATAAAACACATCGCAATATTCGCAGATTAAGTTCAGACACTCCCATACAACTATACATTACATAATTGAAAATAATACAAAATGAAATACCTTGCAAAATAGCATATATAGTACTTTTAAGGCCCTTACATTTCTCTAAATTGATCAACTTTTAATACTTCTTAAGACCCCGCGGACACCCTGCTACATGTTATGTGTGTATGAGTGACAGATTAGAAACGCCATATTTCATCGTCAGACTGATGCTTTATCTGCTGGTCTATGCTGGATTCACAATAACAGCATGAGTTAAGTTTCGCGCGAGTAGATTACACACAAAATCCATGCAAAAGCGTGAATGATGCGGGATTCACGATGCGTTTGTCTCCCACGCAAGTTCCAATAACTGAACTCAAGCAAAAGTGAGGTGGGGAATCCGTGTATCATTCGTTCAATCGTGTTTTCAAATTCAAACCAAAAATTAAAAAGCAGAAAAACAACTCGTTTTTCCATTATTTGTTTCCTGAAAGGAAAGGAAAACATGAATAATGAGTCTTTATCCGATTTTCTGATCTTGCTTTCAGATCAAAAAAAGAAAAAAACAAATAACGAGATTACTGATTTTGATTTAGATTTTTTCATTTACCCAAATTGCCATGACTGAAGAAAACGGCCGTTTTTCGGGTTTTCATTTGCTCACAAAAAAACGAAAAAACGAGATTTTGGCTTTATTTTCGTTTTTTGATTTTAGTGTAGGAAAACGGATAAACGACTTTAAAATTCATCATACACATGTAGGCGTGCTGAAACGCCCATTTTCCTCTGATTGGTCAGCCAAATCTGAGCTCGTGACGATGCCCTCAAAATAAAAGTCCTCTGCGATCAGCACCCATGCTTTGTTTGAATTATTATTATTTAATAATATAAGATTACATAGTCTACCATTTAAACCACACACAGTTAGCAGGCTTTAATGCCTATGCATAAATGAAATAAAAACGTAAGTTAGCAGTATATCAGACATTTGTCATTAAAATAAGGTCATAGTTCGCTGCCAAACGTCTTGATGCTGTGCACTTGATGCTGAGCAAACATAACCATTTCCGAGCAGAACCTGGCTTGCATGATTGTTTCCGAGCAAGGCTTACTGTTACGTTCGCTCGCAGAACGTATTTCGGGTCTATGTGTGTGTGTTTGTTTGTATGTGGGTGTGTCGTTTACGCGTGTGTTACAGGTACAAACGGCATTGGAGGATCCGCATTTCGTGCTGTGACGTAGGCTGTTGACGCTGGATTCGCGCTGCCAATCGCTGGTCGGCGCAGCGTTTAAAAGCCGAGCCCAAACTGCAATGGCGATCTCTCTCTCTCTCTCTCTCTTTTTCTTTCTTTCGCTCTCACTCTTTCTGTGGGTCTCGATGAGGACAGTCTCTCTTGCGAGGACTAGTCTGAGAGAATGTGTTTCTTTTGCTTGTGATTTTAATGCTCTTGTCTAAAGTCTTGTGAGATTCGAAATGGCAATGTGTTTGCTTGTGAACTTGTCCAGTTACCTGATGCTTTTGAGTGATACCTCGGAGAGGGTGTAGGAGTGAGTAAGTCGCGCGATATACATATACAAACACTCAGGATGCTTTATGTATTATTTCCATTAGGTTTAGGAGAGGGTGCTGTTTTGTGTATGTTTTATTTTTATTTAGAGTAGTTTAGTTAAGAAGTTTGGTACGTTGAAGATTTTTCTTTTCATGCTTTTCTTTTCATATTTAGTTTAGTTGTTTAATACAGTTATTGTGTTTTGTTATATTTATTTCTTTGATTTAAGCACCTCTATCTACCTCCTCTCCAACAGGTAATGTATTGTAAATATTTTTCTTTCACTGTACAATATATTTTCACTGGTTTCACTGGAAGTATGGGCAATAAATAATTGCAGTGATATTCGGTTTTCTGTGGTTTTCTTTCTCCCTCCATTTGTGACACACACAAAACTATTATATGTTATGTCAAATACCCTTAGTTTAATATTAACATCTAAAAGGACGTAACATATAATTGGGGGCTCGTCCGGGATAATAATAATATTAATAATAAAAGGCTAACAATAATAATAATTATTACTTAGTGTTTTTTTATTGTTTTGTTTTTTAATAGTTGTTAGCAGGACCAGAATAAGAACACATTGGGTATCATAACACACACACACACCGAACACACACACACACACACACACACACACACACACACACACACACACACACACACACACACACACACACACACACACACGTTGTTGCTGATATTATCTATTTATTGTTTCATTTTCTATTATTTGATTGATTTGATTAGGCTATATGCCTATATCTATGCACTTTATGCAATAGCAAATGCATAAAATAAAATGCAAAAAGCAATATTTCTATGTGCAATATGCAGTTGGGCCCACTGTAACACTTTATCATAATGTCATTTTCTCACGAAGAGCAAACGTCAAGTTCACTAAGGCCTATTAGCGCAACAGCGAGCTCATCTTTTAGTCTGAATTACTAACCATTATTTAATATCAATTATAATGTGTTGAATTAGTTTATTTGAAAATTTGTTCATCAATTCAATGTTTTAGAGTGTCTCCAAAGTCTTGTGTGAGAGACTGCATGAGAAATAGACGTTGCAGCTCACCTTACTGTATAAGATAATTGCACTCGGCTCTACAGGCTACCTGAAATGTTGCTCGTTCTTTACACTATTAATTGCACAGCCACTGATCCTATTGTATCTTATTTAAGCCAGAGCATGTGAGGGGAGCTGAGCGGTGTGCTAAGCATTCGCTCCATGGCCGTGCACTCAGTCGCTATAACCGCCCTAAGCAAGCGCTCCGTTACCATCCGCTCACTCTCGCCGGTAAACCAATACCGCTCAGATCCCGCTCCGACGTAACATTTCTCTAGTAGGCTAACCCTAATTTATTTGTAAATAAAATAGCTGTCTAAAATTAAAGCACGTCGATAAAATAGGTCTCTTTTTTTAAAGCGGCATTTTTTCTTGTGCTTTTTTTTTTTCTTTCAGGACAGTTTTTAATAATATTTTAATAGGCTTAAGTGATCAACTGTGTATTTTATAGCATATTTATTTAGGCAGCTGTGTGTTGTCTTATACTAGTTTAACTGTTAGTCTATTTTAATGGGGCTATGAACATAATTCGAATTACAAATTCGCTGCCATGACCACGTCTTATTAATGCGTATCCTTATTTTAATTCATGTTGTACTTTAATAATTATGAAATAGAATAATTCGTTCCTCGATTAGTCATAAATCTAATTCATAATCAAATTAATTCATGGCATTTAAGCCAGAACAAAGAGCACATGCAATATTCAAATCGAATAGATTCTAAAATGAATTCTTAATTTAAGTCATAACATGTAGCTTAAAGAGAACCATTCTAAATTCGTGCCTGTGATTTTGTCCGCATGTCATCAGGGCTCCGCATAGCCTAACAGACACGCGGAGTGTGTGGGCTGGGAAGGCTATGGAAAAAAAATCATACAGCATATACAACCAACAAACCAACGATTTTTCCATTTAAAAAATATCAGTTCCTAATAATAGTTCTTATAAAAGATCCATTTTTAAAATAACCAAACAAATCCAATGATTTACTTAATTATTGCATGATAACGCCGCACCAAACTGAGGCGTTCATTTTATAAACTATTAAACATCTATGCAAATTAATGCAGTACTATATGTAAAAAACTAAATTATTATTTAGTAGCCTATAGCAACATATTGCCTTGTTTCTCATCATGAACAGAGCGCGGCATTGAGCAAGTGACAGAGAAGAAGTTAAAATCAGATGCCTATAATTTTTAAATAATGACTTCTATTAAAATTGTTGACAGTGGTTTGTGATGTTAAGAATTACAGCTGAGCGGTAATTAAATGCATATTCTCTGTGGAGCTATTGATTTAAGGTAGCCTGCTATTTTTATTTGTCTGAAGAAGAAAAAAAAAATATTGGAAAAAAAAAAAGTCTAGGCCAGTTCTTAAAAAGGATTCCGTCAGTGTTTTCGTTTTAACCTAAATTTGTAATTTAAGTGTAAAATATCTAGGGCAGGCCGATTTTATTATTTTTATTTATTTATTTATTTTTATATGCTGTTGGAAAGGTGCGTGAAGATGTTCTGTTGTTACAATATGTTCTGTGCTGTTGTTCGCATGTTAAAAAAATCAGTATTTTAAAATGCAATACTTAATGTGTCGGACACAAATCAAAATTGTATATATATATAATAATTAAATTATAATTTAATATTAATCAGGGGTGCGTTTCCTAAACAACGACGTAACTCGCTGCTAAACTATCATAGTACGATTGATGCATCGTTTGGGAAAAGAACAAGTGTTTCCCTAAACCCGTAGTTTATCTGTCGCAGATCCATCGTTTTTTGAACCATGTTATAACATAAAACGCCCATAATGATGTTCTAAACGTAGTGGAGTAACAACGTCTTTAGAGAAGAACCCCATCATTTCTTTCTGCAAATTATATTGTTTTACACGCACACGCATTTTAAAAACAATCCAATATTAGTTTTGGTAAAAACTTTTCCATATTAATTGAAATACATGTAAATGGCACATATAGGGCCTGTGTTTCCTTTACAAATATTATTGAGATTGAATTGCATTTTATTTTATGCATTTACTGGTGCATGAACAAATTAAAAAAGAGAAGTGCCTAATCAAATCAATCAAATAATAGAAAATGTCAGCAACAACGTGTGTGTGTGTGTGTGTGTGTGTGTGTGTGTGTGTGTGTGTGTGTGTGTGTGTGTGTGTTATAATACCCAATGTGTTCTTATTCTGGTCCTGCTAACAACTATTAAAAAACAAAACAATAAAAAACACTAAGTAATAATTATTATTGTTAGCCTTTTATTATTATTATTATTATTATTATTATTATTATTATTATTATTATTATTATTATGTAAGCCTTGCTCGGAAACAATCATGCAAGCCAGGTTCTGCTCGGAAATGGTTATGTTTGCTCAGCATCAAGTGCACAGCAGCAAGACGTTTGGCAGCGAACTATGACCTTATTTTAATGACAAATGTCTGATATACTGCTAACTTACGTTTTGATTTCATTTATGCATAGGCATTGAAGCCTGCTAACTGAGTGTGGTTTAAATGATAGAATATGTAAACTTATATTAGTAAATAATAATAATTCAAACAAAGCATGGGTGCTGATCGCAGAGGACTTTTATTTTGAGGGCATCGTCACGAGCTCAGATTTGGCTGACCAATCAGAGGAAAATGGGCGTTTCAGCACGCCTACATGTGTATAATGAATTTTAAAGTCGTTTATCCGTTTTCCTACACTAAAATCAAAACACGAAAATAAAGCCAAAATCTCGTTTTTTCGCTTTTTCACGAGTTCGCACTTACAGAAGTTTAAGAATTAAAGCATATTTGGCGTGCTGTCCAGGGAGAGGGCTCTGAGCTCGGGGAAGACGCCCCCAACTCGTGTTATTCCCCGTATCAGGGAACAGAGAGGAGTTGGGGTTCGAGCGAAGTGTCTAGCCCGGCCCCAGAACGCTCCCCCCGGGTAAATAAAGTTTAAGAAGTGAGGTGTTGGGGTGGTGGAGGGATGCTAAAGTCGTGAGATGATGCAGGTAGGACAATTTTGGTATTTATAGGGGTTTGGTCAAATACTGATTGGATAATAGAATGATTGTCAATGACGTAATGAAATTCTAAAACGTCTGCGCGTGCTCCTCCCGAAATTTGTTTATAAAACATCACTTCACGAGTTCGCACTTACAGAAGTTTAAGAATTAAAGCATATTTGGCGTGCTGTCCAGGGAGAGGGCTCTGAGCTCGGGGAAGACGCCCCCAACTCGTGTTATTCCCCGTATCAGGGAACAGAGAGGAGTTGGGGTTCGAGCGAAGTGTCTAGCCCGGCCCCAGAACGCTCCCCAATTTGCAGTTTGATTACAGGACAGCAGCCAGACAAGTATGCGAGCCCCCCGAAATTTGCTAGACTTTAAAATTTGGAGGGGTGCTGTTGAGTTAGCGGTAGTGTGCTGAAAAGTGTGTGTTGGCCGTGGTGCGTGATAAGGTGTGCGTCTCCCATAGGAGCAGTCACTGCGCTTGCAGTGGTGCATGATAAGATGTGTGTCTCCCATAGGAGTAGTCACTGCGCTTGCAGTGGTGCGTGATAAGTATGCGTCTCCCGTGGGAGCAGTCACTGCACTTGCAGTGGTGCATTATGAGGTGAGTGTCTCCTGTAAGAGAGGTCACTGCACTTGCAATGGTGCATGATGAAATATGCGTCTCCCGTGGGAGCGGTCACTGCGCTTGCAGTGGTGCATGATAAGGTGTGCGTCTCCCGAAGGAGCGGTCACTGCGCTAGCAGTGGTGCATAGTGAATGTGCGTCTCCCTTGGGAGCACTGCCTTTGCAGTGGTGCATGATAAGGTGTACGTCTCCCGTAGGAGCAGTCACTGTGCTTGCAGTGGTGCATAATAAGAAGGTGTGCGTCTCCCGTAGGAGCAGTCACTGCACTTGGAGTGGTGCATAATGATAAGATGTGCGTCTCCAGTAGGAGCAGTCACTACGCTAGTAGAGCTGCATAATGATAAGGTGTGTGTCTCCCGTAGGAGCGGTCACTGCACTTGCAGTTGTGCATAATGATAAGGTGTGTGTCTCCCGTAGGAGCAGTCACTGCACTTGCAGTGGTGCATAATGATAAGGTGTGCGTCTCCCGTAGGAGCAGTCACTGCGCTTGCAGTGGTGCATGATAAGAAGGTGTGCGTCTCCCGTAGGAGCAGTCACTGCACTTGCAGTGGTGCATAATGATAAGGTGTGCGTCTCCAGTAGGAGCAGTCACTGCGCTTGCAGTGGTGCATAATAATAATAAGGTGTGCGTCTCCCGTAGGAGCAGTCACTGCACTTGCAGTGGTGCATAATAATAATAAGGTGTGCGTCTCCGTAGGAGCAGTCACTGCGCTAGCAGTGGTGCTTAATGATAAGGTGTGCGTCTCCCGTAGGAGCAGTCACTGCACTTGCAGTGGTGCATAATGATAAGGTGTGCGTCTCCCGTAGGAGCAGTCACTGCACTTGCAGTGGTGCATAATGATAAGGTGTGCGTCTCCCCTAGGAGCAGTCACTGCACTTGCAGTGGTGCATAATGATAAGGTGTGCGTCTCCAGTAGGAGCAGTCACTGCACTTGCAGTGGTGCATAATGATAAGGTGTGCATCTCCAGTAGGAGCAGTCACTGCGCTTGCAGTGGTGTATAATAATAATAATAAGGTGTGCGTCTCCCGTAGGACCAGTCACTGCACTTGCAGTGGTGCATAATGATAAGGTGTGCGTCTCCCGTAGGAGCAGTCACTGCATTTGCAGTGGTGCATAATAATGAGGTGTGCGTCTCCCGTAAGAGCAGTCACTGCGCTAGCAGTGGTGCATAATAATGAGGTGTGCGTCTCCCGTAGGAGCAGTCACTGCGCTAGCAGTGGTGCAGAATGATAAGGTGTGCGTCTCCCGTAGGAGCGGTCACTGCGCTAGCAGTGGTGCATAATGATAAGGTGTGCGTCTCCCGTAGGAGCAGTCACTGCGCTTGCAGTGGTGCATAATGATAAGGTGTGCGTCTCCCGTAGGAGCAGTCACTGCACTTGCAGTGGTGCATAATGATAAGGTGTGCGTCTCCAGTAGGAGCAGTCACTGCACTTGCAGTGGTGCATAATGATAAGGTGTGCGTCTCCAGTAGGAGCAGTCACTGCGCTTGCAGTGGTGTATAATAATAATAAGGTGTGCGTCTCCCGTAGGAGCAGTCACTGCACTTGCAGTGGTGCATAATGATAAGGTGTGCGTCTCCCGTAGGAGCAGTCACTGCGCTAGCAGTGGTGCATAATAATGAGGTGTGCGTCTCCCGTAGGAGCAGTCACTGCGCTAGCAGTGGTGCATAATGATAAGGTGTGCGTCTCCCGTAGGAGCGGTCACTGCGCTAGCAGTGGTGCATAATGATAAGGTGTGCGTCTCCCGTAGGAGCAGTCACTGCGCTTGCAGTGGTGCATAATGATAAGGTGTGCGTCTCCCGTAGGAGCAGTCACTGCACTTGCAGTGGTGCATAATGATAAGGTGTGCGTCTCCAGTAGGAGCAGTCACTGCACTTGCAGTGGTGCATAATGATAAGGTGTGCGTCTCCAGTAGGAGCAGTCACTGCGCTTGCAGTGGTGTATAATAATAATAAGGTGTGCGTCTCCCGTAGGAGCAGTCACTGCACTTGCAGTGGTGCATAATGATAAGGTGTGCGTCTCCCGTAGGAGCAGTCACTGCACTTGCAGTGGTGCATAATAATGAGGTGTGCGTCTCCCGTAGGAGCGGTCACTGCGCTAGCAGTGGTGCATAATAATAGGGTGTGCGTTTCCCGTAGGAGCGGTCACTGCGCTAGCAGTGGTGCATAATAATGAGGTGTGCGTTTCCCGTAGGAGCGGTCACTGCGCTAGCAGTGGTGCATAATAATGAGGTGTGCGTCTCCCGTAGGAGCAGTCACTACACTTGCAGTGGTGCATAATAATGAGGTATGCGTCTCCCGTAGGAGCGGACATTGCACTTGCAGTGGTGCACAATAATAAGGTGTGCATCTCCTGTAGGAGCAGTCACTGCGTTAGCAGTGGTGCATGATAATAAAGTGTGCGTCTCCTGTAGGAGCAGTCACTGCGCTTGCAGTGGTGTAATAATAAGGCGTGCGTCTCCCATAGGAGCAGTCACTGGGCTAGCAGCGGTGCATAATAACAAGGTGTGCATCTCCCGTAGGAGCAGTCACTGCACTTGCAGTGGTGTATAATAATAATAAGGTGTGGGTCTCCCGTAGGAGCAGTCACTGCACTTGCAGTGGTGTATAATAATAATAAGGTGTGGGTCTCCCGTAGGAGCAGTCACTGCGCTAGCAGTGGTGCATAATGATAAGGTGTGCGTCTCCCTTAAGAGCAGTCACTGCGCTAGCAGTGGTCCATAATAATAAGGTGTGCGTCTCCCGTAGGAGCAGTCACTGCGCTTGCAGTGGTGCATAATAATAAGGTGTATATCTACCGTGGGAGCAATAGGGAGGGATTGAGGCATGAGGATTAGATAACGCTTAGGAGTTGGAATAGTAAAAGGGGACTGATGCAATAGTATCTGGATGCAGCCTTTATGATGCAAGCTGAGATTGCATCACTCAATGATGCAATGTCAGACACAATGCACTCAGTGGAATGAGTGACGTCACTGTGACACGTAGGGTTAGGGGTGGGATTAGGTGAGCGCAATAAAAAACATTGGATATAGCTCAGATTGCACTGCACCAGGTCTGCATCCAGACCCCTCTCGACTGATGGTGCATTTCCACTGACATTTCCGATTAATTTCTATTGAAAACTTCAATGATAGACTTAAAGTAACAGAAAGTAGTGCCAAGGTAGCAGTGAGGAGTGGCCAAAGGCTTTGAAAGGTGTTCCTTGATTTATATCAAGTGAAATTCCACAGCCACAGAAAGTCCACAGCCAATCGCTATGAAAATAGATGGGGTAAGCTAGACCTGTGATTCTGAATGATTCTGAACTGGAGGATTTCTAAGCTGAAAATGCTTATCAGCTTGGTGTTATTATTATTATTATTTTATATTTACTTTTTAAATAATCAATTTAATTATTTAATATATTTGTCTATTATTTATCATTTTCTTTCTTTGTTTACTTATTTTTACGCGATTTATTTATTGTTCTGTTTGCAGAACAAAGATTATGTCTGTGTATACGTTAAAAGCGTCTTTAAGTTTATCCATATTTCTCCACCTAGACCATAAATCTATCTGCTGTGGGATATAGTCTATACTCGGTGTTGTAATTGGCAATCGATACTCTTGACTGCCTTGTCCTGCGCTATACAGGTGTTAACTGAAGTGTTTGCTTCTTATGTCGAAGTAGTACGGTACAGACACTATAGAAATAAAGATTAACTGAATTAATTGAATTGATGCAACCTTAAAACAGTGCACATATTATTAATGTATATACAAGTAGTTTTACCTGGTTAATCAGCCAACAACACGAGGGAAGAATAGGCTTGTTATTCCTAAATTTGACGGGCCACGAGAGCAGTGGCGTTGCGGGTGGTACTAACGCAGATTCCCGCTGTAAGTTAGTGGAAATGCTCCATGCGAGGGTAGCGGAGACATGCTCACACTGTCGTTGCGGAGACGAGCTCACGCGTATGCGCTTGTTGCAGACGTTTTGGCCCCAACGGCCTTCCATACACGCGTTCCTCGCGGAGACAGGCTCACGCTACAGTCACGGAGACGATCTCGCGCTTCTGTCGCGGAGACGAGCTCACGCTATTGGCCGATGGTCGGCGCTTCGCCGTGTAGAGCGGCGGGCTGACACGCGATTGATCTGTCCCAGCGGTTGCCGAATCTGGGGCGCAGCTCAGGTTTGCTGCAGGCTTTGCTGCGGCCGGATGGAAGCCGGTTCTCAGCGACTGGAGGAGCGGCGGCGTTGCTGGACGGACGGCGGGCCCGAGTTAAGACCGCGGCCTCTGTTGATATGCTCTGCCGAGTGTTGATGCGCTGGACGTCGGCTTGGGGTTGCAGGAGGAGGCGTGTCATCCTCATGGAAGTTGGCTGTTTGGACATGGTTACGGCTATTGGTTGTGCCAATGCTAAAGTCGTGAGATGATGCAGGTAGGACAATTTTGGTATTTATAGGGGTTTGGTCAAATACTGATTGGATAATAGAATGATTGTCAATGACGTAATGAAATTCTAAAACGTCTGCGCGTGCTCCTCCCGAAATTTGTTTATAAAACATCACTTTGTGAGCAAATGAAAACCCGAAAAACGGCCGTTTTCTTCAGTCATATGGCAATTTGGGTAAATGAAAAAATCAAAATCAAAATCAGTCTAATCTCGTTATTTGTTTTTTCTTTTTTTGATCTGAAAGCAAGATCAGAAATCGGATAAAGACTCATTATTCATGTTTTCCTTTCCTTTCAGGAAACAAATAATGGAAAAACGAGTTGTTTTTTTTGCTTTTTAATTTGTGGTTTGAATTTGAAAACACGATTGAACGAATGATACACGGATTGTGGAGCTCCTGCTCATTCATTTTCTGTTGTGTGT
>CAIGQS010000020.1:551517-571517 GCA_903798195.1 Danio kyathit
GTGGAAAATAAACGTGCGTTATGGATGTGACAAAAAAAGTCTGCAAGATTACAGTATACAACATACTCTGTGGAAATTCTGTGAATTAAACTGCACAACCCAAAAGAAATAATGCTAATCAAAAGGATAAGAGTCGGCTCACTATAGAACAAGCATCGCTGATTTTATTTTGTTTGACATTTTTGCATTTATGAGGGAAAAGCTTTGTTATGGATGTGACGTCTCTCTGTTATGGATGTGACAGATGAGAAATTGCCACTTGTGTGACTTTGGTAAATCAAATATAATAGTTTGAAAACACTGACAGAGACACTTTTGAGTATTTCTAAAGTACTGTAAAATACTTTCTTACACAAAAGTGTAGAAACGGTTTCGCTATTTTGGTGAAAATTTGCTTTTTTCTTGGCAAGGTTGACATTTGCATGGAATTGCTCATTTAATATTTTTCTATAACATATAAATTTGCCTGTGCTAGTTTTTGGAGCGTTATCGTAAGTTATTTTGTTAGATGAGCTCCAGATTTGACTAATCTAATGTATATCCACAAATATAATATCGTAGAGCTTCCTATTAAAAATATGAATTTAAAAGAGAGATTTGTGAGGCGTGTGTTTATATATGCTGAGCGCTGTATATTGTTCACCCAGAGTGTTTACATGCTCATACAGCAAGTAATACTACAAGCATTTAGTTTGGGCTAGCTTTAGCAGATGGACATTGCTTTACAATGCTCTTGATGGGTGAGTGGATGAGTGTCTTTAGTCTCTCAGGTGTGAATTATTCATGACCATTGTCACTCACGCATACAGCTGAGATCACCCAAAACAAACTTAACAAAATGTAAATCATTGTAATGTTTTCTTTGAGTGAGAGAACAGAATCGTGAATATTCTAGTCTATAAGACTGGTTACTCAAAAGTCTTGTTCAGGCACATTCAGTGTGTTTTTTGGACCTTATTTCAGCTACATTTTATTCTCTAAAACCTACTAACCACACATAATATTTTTTTTTCTGAAAAACACAAGCATGTTCATCAATATTTCTCACATATTATTGTAGCACAGTTTGTGCTGAGGACAAATAAAATACACGTTGGCCAGTACTGTGTAATGAGTAGCTGAAATAAGCACAAATGTCAGGGCATGTCAAAACATCTCAGGGGTCCCAAAATCACCTCAGACTCCTGGGGGTTAAAGATGCTTCCTAAATTTGCAAACATCAGATGTATGTTATATTATGTTACTTTCACTGCTTTCTAGCAAATGCACATGCTAACTCTTATGTTTGGGATGGAGCATGCTAGCAGTTAACGTAGCTACACAAACATCACCTCTATTAGTTTAGCTTTAGCAGCCAGGAGTCTTAAGAAATATAGCAGTGTCCCACATGTTTCTTGAGTGACAGTGACTGATGCACACTTGAAGAGGACACTCATTTGGTGGAGGAGCAATATGACGCAGCCGCAGACAAGAGTATCACACGAGAACGTCAATGCTCATTCTAGACTCACAGTGGATTTAACAGTAATGTTAGCCATTTTCCAGACAAACACGCTCAACCAATGGCTACTGCTGGACCAAGTTCTAGACTGAATATTAGCCAGTCCTAGACTATAGAAAGAAACGTCTTCAGTCCAGACTCGATTGCTACAGCCCTGACAGTCACTAACTTCAGCTTGTAGTTCAAACCTTATTATATAAAGTGCAATAGAAAATGACCTGATCTTCATTTGTATATTATATTGTGGACGATGATGAAAATAAACTAAAACAAACACAAACCCGTTCTCTTAATATCTCTGTCATCAGCCTGACAGTCACATTCACACTGATGGACCATTAGAGGACTTTTATGCTGTCAGGTGAGAAACAATTGTTTAAAATGTTTTTGTGATGTTTATAATTGTGAACGATGTATATTATTTGTGATATTTTCTAATCATTTTGTAATTTCTACCTTTGTGTTTCTCCTTTTTAGTTTTACAAGTGAATCAAGTAAAGAGCGCATCACATGTGCAAGAAGAAAGTGTGATGGTGCTTTATTTCTGTTCACTATCTGTCAAAGCTTCACTTCAGAACAACAATGCCAGGACAGAATAAAATATGAATAAATAATTTAGAGGAAATGAATTAAAATGATCTTTAAAATAAACTGATTCCTTTAACTGTTGATCATATTTGGCTATTTTGGAAAAAGAGAAGCTTTCATTTGAAAATGCAGCATTTTGCAATATACTCAGTGATGCTTTTAAATCTATTCTTACAGATAAACATACATTAGTAAAGCTATGATTAAACTCACAACCCTGTAAATGTTCTGTTTCTTCTTCTGCCAATACACTGAAAGGGGCTCCACATTTGGTAACCCAATATGAAACTGTATCTGTTGAGTGGAGAATAATTTACCTCAGTGTGTCCAGTTTACAGTTTACAGTCTTCAGTCCATCAGAGAGAAGCTTCACTCCTGAATCCTGCAGCTCATTGTTACTCAGGTCCAGCTCTCTCAGGACACAGTTTGAGGATTGTAGAGCTGAAGACAAACTCTCACAGCACTGAACCGTGAGATTACAGCCCTGTAGCCTGTGTGGAGGACAAAAAGGACATTGTATTTTTTGTGTAAGTGTGCATGTAATTATTGAAGTCCCCATGAGGAGTGATTGGATGCAGTAAAGTAGGCATTTCATTCAGAAAGATCGGGAAAAGGGTTTCAGAAGAGTTTTTAACCTAACAGACTCCTCCTCCTCACCATTTCGGTCTGTTGTCAAAACTGACAGTTGGAGGGGCGTGGTTAAGCATGTTAGACCAACCCACTACCTCAGACATAATTTCACAATTTAACTGAAAATAAACAGGAAGTTCATTTTCAGATTTTAATTGAAGATTACAAAGGCAACACATTGTTTTTTTTAATGCCATGAACAAATGAATTATTCACCACAAAACTAGCAATGAAGCTAACAATAATTAGTTTTGGTTTCATTTGTACTTTCATTTCATTTATAGTCTGATTTTCCTGTGTCACCATGTTGGCAGCATCAGCTCAACTCTCCACTCAGGTTTTCTCTTTTCTTAATCATTCTGGAGGACAAATAAAACTTCATTTTTCTAGATTCTACCTCCAATAGCTCTACCTATACCTATAATTCTCACTCCATAAAGTTTATTTTCTTCTCACTTCAAATGTTACTCTTAGCTGCTTAGTTTTGCTGGAGTGATCTCATTAACATACTGAAATGTATCATTTACACAATGATTTTAAATGACTTCCTTTATGCCGAGTTCAGACTGCATGATTTTAGCCCTGATTGTGACTTGCCGACAGGTTTTGAGAAATCACAGGCAAATCGGTGACAATCACACAGTGTGAACAATCAAGGACGCAATATGAGATAATCGCCGATGAGTAGCAGACACCCGTGAGATATTTGTCATGCTGAATATCTGGAGCTGTCGTTGATTTAAAATCATGCCGTGTGAAATGTGTTCTGATTGAAAATAACATCGGCGATCACCTACAGCCAATGAGAGAGCAGCATCCACTAGTGTGATACATCTACGGGAGGCTGGGGGAGAAGTTAAAAGCGCTCATATTCAGTTTATTTGGACCCAAGAAATGGAGGAAAAACTAGTGTGAATATGGCAGGAGCACTGTGTCTGTTTCACGTATCATCTGATCAATATCACAATCAGGTCAAAAAGTAAAAAAAAGTTGAGGAGAGATTGCTAATTCTCTTCAAAAGCCAGATGAGCAACATAAGTACATTTTCTAAAGCTAAAGCCTTCTGTTTCCATTATGTAGTTAATAACAAAAGATATACTTCGTGACCTCGCATTGTTTCTATGTCACTTCTCGCGTTTGTTTGGTTGTGAGACGTAGTTTGGACAATGTTGTCGATGATTCTTTCTATTAAAGTCATGCAATGTGAACTCTCCTGTCGCCGATCATTCCTACAGTGTAAACACAGCACCGACAGAATGCTAGCCCAGATAGTCATGCAGTGTGAAAACATCTATGACACGACCACTTTAAAAATCAGGCAGTCTGAACTCGGCATTAGATGATCAACAGACTTTTTTCAGTTTGTATCTGTCAAATGAATAAAGAGAGCAGATTAAAGAGAGTAAATAACTGTAGCACATGGAGGAAGATCAAACAGATGTATTTGATTATTAATTACACTTTTTTAAAGAGAAGATCTCTGGACCTAAATGAGTAGGGCCAGACAGAATTTGTTTTATTTCTGAGCGGAATTTGGTAAAAAATCTGCAGATTTATGCAGAATGATTTAAAAGAGTATCGTAACAAAAAACTTACTGCATAAAATACAAAATAAAACCTTTTTAACTGTTATTTAATGCAGTCCATTTAGTTACTCATATTTGGTAAACAAAGCAAGTCTCTCATATAATATCACTACTAACAGACAGAAAAGATGACTTTACAAACTGTACTGTAAATAAATCAAATCAACATTTTCATATTAGTGGATAATATTACTGAAAATAATATAACAACTGAATGAATATAACTTTACACACATTTACACTAGTAAATAAAGAGACTCAATGATGGGCTAAACATCTGCAGAAACACAGCTCTTTTACAGATGCCCCCAAAATACCAAAGAACACCAATCAATGATCATTTCAGCAGAGATTTCACTTAAGAGCAATATTATATCTGCTGTAAACAGGTTTACCTCATATTTGACTTCACACTTGAAGAATGAAATATTCACAATAAATAAACACAAATAAAATACATTACAGCATCTGCTCATTACCTCATCATACTTTGCTGCGTTTCACAATGGAAAAGTCATTTGTGGCAGCATTTATTTAACAGAAACTTTTTTATTTTACCTCAGTGTGTCCAGTTGACAGTTTACAGTCTTCAGTTCATCAGAGAGAAGCTTCACTCCTGAATCCTGCAGGTCATTGTTACTCAGGTCCAGCTCTCTCAGGACACAGTTTGAGGATTGTAGAGCTGAAGACAAACTCTCACAGCACTGAACCGTGAGTTTACAGTGCTGTAGCCTGTGTAGAGGACAAAGAGCAACAAAATCAGCAGTAAATATTGAGCACTGCTGAGTGTTCGTGAGCCCAGTCTACAGTGATAAAAGTAACACTGGAAATAAATGACATATATACTGATCAAGACATAAAGGGAACACTAAAATAACATATCCTAGATCTGAATGAATGAAATAGTCTTATCAAATACTTTGTTCTTTACATAGTTCAATGTGCTGACAACAAAATCACACAGAAATGGTCACTGGACATCAAATGTATTAACCCATGGAGGTCTGGATTTGGAGTCACACTCAAAGCTGTAGTGAATTGCAGGAATTGCTGACACACTCCAGACACATGAGGTCCAGCATTGTCTTGCATTAGGAGGAATCCAGGGCCAACCACACTGTATATGGTCTCACAGTGGGTCTGAGGATCTCATCTCTGTACCTAATGGCAGTCAGGCTACCTCATGGTGTTGTACCATGGTGTTGGGCTGCAACCCCCACCTGTGGACATTGGGCCCTCATACCACCCTCATGCCTCAGAACAAGCCTATTTATTTCATTTAGAAATCTCTTCTTTTATTTATTTATTTAAACTACATTAAACTAAACTAAACCTGTATTTCACCATTCATATGACTTTAATTAATTATTGAACAGATTATTAATAACTAATCAAAGAGCATTTTACTGAGCTCAGTGTAAAGTTTAGTGTTTAGGCCTACAGTAAAATGTAATATTAGAGGCATGTCTGCGGCGAGACGGCAATACTGTGTCTAAAACTCAGCTCTTTCTCTCATCAGAAAACAAACACAATTATCCAAGAGCAACACTGTGTTAGATTTGAGCAAATCCACATGAGCAAATGTCCTATTCAGCTGGAGGAGCACAGTGATTTGCAGTGATTTTAGTTATTTTCCAGGATAAAATGTAAAGCAAATGAAGTAGATTATTAAATGAGTACAAATGTTGTTTGTGTGAGTAAAAAGTCAAGAAAAGTTTGTTAAATACGTTTAGAAATGATGAAATAAATGAGCAAATAAGGAAACAGAACACTGCCGCGTCCCCATGCAGTAATATAGTGTATCAGCGATATCACAGGGGGGCGATATGGCCATATAAAGATTCTGAATATCGCCCAACACTAATAAAACATTCAGAATCAGTTTAGAATCTAAGAAATCCTGCTACCCTTACACACACACACACACACACACACACACATCTGTTAAAGGAGGGGAGTGGTTCACTAAACTGATCTGAGTCTTCAGTGCAGACTGATGTGTGTCTTCTGTGATCAATGAATGAATGAATGAATGAATACTCACAGAGCTCTTCTGCAGTTTCTCACAGCTGGTATCAATCTCCGTCTTCCCTCATCTGATGTGTTGAATTTATTAGAGTCTAACTCATCCAGCGGCTCCTCTGACATCTCAATCATGTAGGAGATTGTTGAGCAGTGAGCAGGAGAGAGTTTCTTCTCTGAGTGTTTGTCTGATTTCACAAACTCCTGAATCTCTCTGGCCAGAGTCTGATCTTTCACCTCCAGCAGACAGAGGAACAGATTGATGGATCTTTCAGCTGAGAGACTGTCATCTCTCTTATTCTGGAACAGACTGATGGATCTTTCAGCTGAGGGACTGTCATCTCTCTTATTCTGGAACAGACTGATGGATCTTTCAGCTGAGAGACGGCCATCTCTCTTGATCTTGTCTTTAATGTCCTGTGTGATTCTCCTGATGTTCTCTGAGCTCTCCTCCGTGTGTGTCAGTAGATCCTGGAAGAGTCTCTGATTGGACTTCAGTGAGACGCCCAGCAGGAACCGCAGGAACATATCCAGATGACCATTACTACTCCTGACAGCTTTATCTACTGCTGAACTAAGCAGATCATACAGAGACTTCTCAGAGCTGGACTGTAGATATTGATTATATGAATATTCTCCATCATAAATCAACCTCAGCTCATCTCTCTTCTTTATTAAATGGCAGTAAAACACAAAGAAAGCAGCCAGAAACTCCTGAAAGCTGAGATGGATGAAGCTGTAGACTTTCCTCTGATGAATCACAGATTCCTCCTTAAAGATCTCAGTGCAGATCCCAGAATACACTGAGGCGTCCGTGACGTCTATGCCGCTCTCAATCAGGTCCTCCTCATAGAACATCACATTGCCCTTCATCAGCTGTCTGAAAGCCACTCCAGCAAGTTTGAGGATCACTCTGCAGGAGTGCAGGAGTTTCTGTGGATCTCTCTCTTCATACTTCTGCTTCCTCATGTTGATCTTCATCAGCTGTCTGAAAGCCACTTTAAGTTTGAGGATCACTCCTCTGTTGGACTGCAGGAGTTTCTCTGGATTTCTCTCTTCATACTTCTGCTTCCTCATGTTGATCTGAATCAGCAGGAAGTGGATGTACATCTCAGTCAGAGTTTGAGGGATTTCTGCACTCAGATCTTCTTCCAGGAGCTTCTGAAGCACAATGGAGGAGATCCAGCAGAAGACGGGTATATGGCACATGATCTGGAGGCTTCTTGCTCTTCTGATGTGGGAGATGATTCTGCTGGCTTGATGCTCGTCGCTGATTCTCTTCCGGAAATATTCCTCCTTCTGGGGCTCAGTGAATCCCTGAATTTCTGTCAGACGGTTGATGTATTTGGAGGAGATCTGATGGGCTGCTGCTGGTCTGGATGTGATCCAGATGAGAGCAGAGGGAAGCAGATCTCCTTTCAGGAGGCTCCACATCAACACAGCCACTGATGAAGATTCAGTCACAGCACAAACTTTCTCCTCATCTGAAAAGTTCAGTGTGATTCTGCTTTCATCCAGACCATCAAAGATGAACACAACTCTACACTGCTCATAAATCTTGAGCTCCAGATCTTTAAGTTCAGGATTAAAGTCCAGCAGAAGTCTGTGAAGACTGTACTGATGATCTCTGATCAAGTTCAGCTCTCGAAATGGAAGCACAAACATGAAATCTACATCCTGATTGTCTTTTCCCTCGGCCCAGTCCAGAATGAACTTCTGCACAGAGACGGTTTTTCCGATTCCAGCGATGCCTTTAGTGAGAACAGTCTTGATCTGGGCTTTCTCCTTCTTGATCTTCTCCTCATGTCCTGCTCCAGCTGAGGCTTTAAAAATGTCATTGCAGTAGACTGGAGTGTGTTGTGAGGGTTCTGTTCTGGCTCTTTTCTCCATCTGTAAAACCTCATGTTCTTTATTTACTCCTTCACTCTCTCCTTCTATGATGTAGAGCTGTGTGTAGATCCTGTTCAGGAGGGTTTGAGTCTCTTGATGCTTGATTCCCTCAAATAATCTCTCATACTTGTTCTTCATGCTGGTTTTGTGCTGCTCTTTGACTCTCTGGAGTTCATCATGTTCTGGTTGGAGTGAATCCTGCTGCAGGTCTCCAGTCTGATCATCTCTATCCACACTGCAGGATCAACAACAACACAAAGAATCAATGAGTATGCCACATGGTTATGCCCCATGGCTCAAAAAGGATGTAAAAAAAGGGGACATCCAAAAAAGCAAAAATTATAGAACACAATTTATTAAAGAGACTATATTAAACAAATTAAGTATAATAAAAATGCCCTGGTGAATACTAAAACAGTCCATGTGTGATCAATAATATAAAACACTAAGTACCTTTGGGCAGATGATGGTGTTTTCTCACTGAGGTCTGGTGGACGACCTTTTGACACGTCACTCTTCAGAGACACAGAGCTGGACACACATGATCCTGATCTCAAACTGAACACACCAAAGGACAATGAGGATCACAACCTCACAGTGTTGTTCAAGGTATAATATAAATCTTTAAAGCACTTTTATTAACATTTAAAATAAATCATTAAAAACCTTCAAATGTAATCTCCAAATCTGAGAGACCCTTCACTGAACTATACACTGTAAGTTTATAATTGTTTTATCTCCTCTATAAGCACAAGCCGAAACTGTGGTCAGCTTTAATGCTGATGTACAGGACTTTATACACCACGACAC
Organism: Danio kyathit; assembly: GCA_903798195.1. Classification (NCBI taxonomy): domain Eukaryota; kingdom Metazoa; phylum Chordata; class Actinopteri; order Cypriniformes; family Danionidae; genus Danio; species Danio kyathit. The sequence continues at coordinate 560,545 of CAIGQS010000020.1, forward strand.
ATATTGAGATCTGGTAACTATGAGCCCAGATCAAGCTGTCTGTAAGCTAGAATGATCTAAACACATTTCCTGAAGGTGTAAACTGAAGCTTTGTCCATCATTTGATCAGGCAATAGCAACACAAATAAGTGCATTGTTGTTGGTCTTTGTTCTTCAGAGAAAGTGTTGAAATAATGGTGTAAAAACAGAGTCAATACCTGTGTTTCTCTGAGAGAGAGTCCTTTAGTCGCTCCTCTGCCATACTGCAGCTAAAACACCAATGCAGACATTAGCAGAGCTTTGAGGAAACAATCATATATATATAGTCCTTAACATGAATGCAGTTGGTTTAACCCCTGATCTGACATCCCAGGTGTTTCACATTTGATTTAAGATAAATGTATTCTACATAGATTTTATCCATATAAGTTCAGCTTTAGCCAATTGTTTATTTAGTTAGTAAGTATTAAAATGTCTATCTATTAATGAAGCTATCTGGTTAGTGAATTAGGCACTCTGACAGTTCAGGGTTAAATGCAGTTTTGTTTAAGGATCATCAGCTTGTTGTTCTTCAGCAGTTTATCTTCCTGTTCAACTGGAAGGTCTGGTTTAACTTTACTTTTGATTTGGTGACTCTGTGTGTTTAGAGTTATACTTTATGCTGAATTACTGTAAACTATTGAGTCAGTCTGATATAGAAGAGAACAAACACTTTAAAGATATTAAAATAATAAAGATTTTAGACACAGTGTTTAAATGAGCGTGTTTTAACATCGTGTTTAATCTGTGTTTGAGGATTTGATCTTCAGGATCAGACATTTAAATCACACTCACACATCTAAAACCCCTTCATCATCTCCACAAATAAGCGTAATGGTAAAGTATTAAACTTACTTGCAGAAGTACAGACGCTCTTGAGCAGCAGGAACACAATCTGAGCTCTTTGACTCTTTCACTTCACTAAACACACCTGTGTGATCTACAGGAAGATCCTGAAATATTACTGGCTCCACAGAGCGGCGCTGACATGAATATTCATGAGATTCTCCTGCCTGTGGGCGTGTCCTCGAGACAACACACAAACCACTGGAGCTGAATATATCTGTGCAGCTTCTCTGAGCACAAGTGTGTTAAGTGAAGATTTAGAGAAGGTGTTTGAGATGAAATCGAGAGGTCTCTGAAGAATATTTACAGCAATGTTGAACCTATAAAATAAGATTACAGATTTATATTTCAACGAGTACACCTCATACAGATCGCTCTGTTATATTAGTATTTTCGATAAGATGCTGTTCAATAATATTCAATACGTGTGTATATACAATAAATTAGTCAGTACCAAAGGCAAAACTGAACTAACTGAACAAAATAACTTAAGATCACAGTGAAGACAAACAGCACACACAAATGAATAATGTTTTAACATGAGGAAAGATCAAGAAAACCATTAAACAGCATTACATTTAGTTAAAATGTTGTGGTTTTTATTTTATTTATTTTTTGCAACACCTTATTTGAGTTTACATGTATTATCTTTCTATTTCTGAAGGTGTTTTCACACTCTTATTGTAATCAATATATCTGTTTGTCTATATTCACTATTAGAAATCAATTGTATATAGCAAGAGAGAGAGAGAGATGTTTTTAAAGGCAGTGTATTCATGTCACAATGGGCTTACAAAATACAAGATATATCCACGTGCAGCAATTTAAGTTTTAATGAGGAAATAAGGGGACAGGCCGGGTACAACAATCCAACAGAGGCAAGTACAAACCAATTAGGGATGGCAGATGTGAAACTGACGTTTCGACACAGTGTCGAGATCCCGAAGCGCGAGTGTTTCGAATCACTGCACCGAAGCATGAGCCGAAACAGCCAGGTCACGTGACTAAAGTGTTTCGAAACACCTTGTCACGTGACTAAAGCGATTCAAATCATCGATCAGTTCAGAAGCATTTCGAGACCTGGCGAATCTGCATTTAACTGACAAGGTCATATGACGTCATGGCTCATATGGCCTAGTGGACCGTACGTATGCACGTTGTCACTGTGCTTCAATTGACTTTGGGTTCGAATCCCGACTTGAACAAATACTCCGAAATCATGATTTTATGTATTTTAATCATGTTACTGTTTTATGGTGTAGTCTAGATAGGATACAGCTGCTGAATTTAGCGTCATTTTTTAACACTGTAAAACAAGAATTGATACTTTTAGAGTACTGTAATGGTTGGGTTTCAGTTTTGGGTAGACATTAATAACATACAATAAATGGGAAATTTAATAAATAATATAAATAATTCTTGTTAACTTCTGGCCACAACCGTGTCTGATCTAGCAACAACCCTGTTTTATGACCAAAACAAGACATATTTAATCACAAAGTGTTTATTCGGATGTCAGACCAATGTTGAAACAAAACGACACAAGAACAGAGCAATTCAAACTGATATAAGCATTTCAAAACAGCTGCATTAGCCTGTATTCGAACCCACTATCCCTACATGGAAGTCAGGAACCTTAACCGCTCCACTGTGTCACTTTATTGCTCGATCTTGCAAAGTGGGGTTTAATACCTTAATTTGCTCAACTGTTCTTTGCTGAAGCGGGTTCAGTGCAATACATAAAAAAATGACCACTAGGTGTCACCGTAGAGTGGGGTTTCGAAACGTTTCGAAGCTTCGACACATTTGCTTTGACTGTTTCAGTGTTTCACGAAGCCTCGCTTTGCCCACCACTAAAACCAATAAACAAAGAGAATCAAACAACGCTTAAACAGGAATTCAAAAACATAATCAAAACTTGAAACAAAGTGAACAAACAAACCAACCAAAATGATGAGCCGGTGAACAGAATAGGACCAGATAAGAGGCAGACAGAACAAAACAGAATGGTGTAAACAGAGAGCACCAGCAAACAGCAGAAACCCAAAGGCGAACTAAACACAACATAAAACAGCTTAAAGACAACACTGATTAGACAATGATGGACAGCTGGAAACAAGCAGTGATCACGTCAACTACAAAACAGAACAAAAACCAAACCATAACTAGTGCCCAACAGACCACAAGATGGCACTACAGCAGACGTGAGCGTTTATTGATGCTGTGCATTGTATATATACAGCAGTCAGCATTTACAATCATTTGAAAAGCTTTTCTGAATTGTCCTAAAACAAGAACAGGACAGCTTTAATGAAAGGTTTTGATTAGATAATCATCCCTCGTTTACAACACAGATGTTTAATACTATTTCTGTCATCATTTCTCCAAATTCAGGATAAAAAGTCAATAAAAATATGAATAATTTTCTTCAGAAACTGGAAGACGGGGTTGACGTTTCTTAGTTGTGACAAATGATTTATTATTATCAGTAAACAAATCAAACTTAGCAGCTTTTATTGATTGATTGATTTGTTCTTTTTATTATATGTTTAAAGGGAAATGACATAAGGGAATGCATAGTTATACACAAATCATGATAAAAGGGAATTGTAAATGAAACACAGATAACTTCATCATCTTCATTGAGCTTTCCAATAGCTCTGTATTCAAATCAGGGAATCATTAAAACCTTTAGATCAGTGGGAAAGAGTTTAAAGTTAGCATACGTTGTGTTTTGTGAACGTGATGTTTTCCAAATAGTGTAAGAGTTTTAGTTCCCAATCCATAAACAAGATGATTTTATTCTGATGATAAATTTACAGAACACTAAACTATAATAATGAGATAACGTGGAGCCAGAATAGTTTAGTGTAATTACAACTGGAAAAGTCATTTAATAAGAGTTTCTGACTCATTTACACAAATAAAACACTGATAAACATAAATCGTTGCATGGGTAATATCTGTATGGAATATTTTAAAATGCCTTTCCTTTCCTTTATTAAGAGTATGTTTATTTGTATATATCTAATCACAACTTTTGGGGGAAATAAATGTCCATTAAACTATTGCTATGGGAAGAGAAAGCCATTCTGCAAATAGTTTAGTTTTTTCTAATATAAATGTTATTATATATAAGTTTTATCCCTGATAGATGAACTTGATAGTAATATCTGCAAGAGAACAAGATTCATGATTATACATATTTCCCGTCTTGATAAGATGAAATAGTTTAGAGGAAATACAATGAAGAAATGTAAGACACTGATGTAGAATGCAGAGGTCAACTGAAGAATGCAGAAATATGCGTCATGATAACTTTTTATAAACCCTGCAAACGTTTATATGAAGGTTAAAGCAGATATACAATACAATAATAATAAACTGGAATAGTCTGTGTTGATCTCTAAATGTGGAGTGCTAGTTGAGTTCTGTTAGTTTGTGTTTTATCAGGCCGTTTTCTGATCGCTGATTTACCTGAAATCTTTCTGTTATTATATTCATTTAACAGAATAATACGAACATGAAGAAAACAACTGCTGAATCGACTGAAGAAAGATGGATCCTGTTAAACTGGAGGATGAAGATGTGAAGATTGAAGAAGAGGCGCTTACAGTGAAAAAAGAAGAGTCTGAGGAACAGACAGGTCGCTTTATTAAAGCTCGTTTGATCTGTGTGTTCACAAAACATCTTCAGCTAAAAGTAGCTCAAATTGGTTTTATATTGGCACATTCAGACTTTCTCCTTAATAATATAACTTCAGAAAATCATTCTGTGCTAATTCTAAATAGTGAAATCATCTATTGAGGTAACGTTGTTTTTATATTCATACATTCCTTCACTTTAGTACTGTGACAGCTTATGACAGGCTACTGTAAATATTGGCTCTGAACCAATGTGAGAATGACTTCAACACAGCACTATTTCACTGAGAAAGTCTGAATGTGCAAATATAAGACCAACTTTACATCAAGAAATCTCATTATCAGCCACCGATGATCAAAGCACAACAGTGTTCACAGTCAGTTCAATAGTGCTGCTGATGTTGTGTTGAAGTCATACTTACGCACTATTTCAGAGCCAGTATTTACAGCAGCCAAAACGAACCAATGTACGAATATAAAAGCAACTTTACCTCAATTCATAACTTGCAGATTTGGGATCAAATCTTTTAATTATGAACATGTCAGTCAGTGCTAAATTCAGGAACCCTTAACTTTTGCTCTCAGAGTGTTTCACAGGGCATGTTATCTCTGAAACTAGCTTTGGAGGTGAAGTGAGTTTGACTTTAGATATTTAATAAACAGTTGATTCATTTTTTACCAAATCAACTCTTTGCACTTGTTCTATTCTGAGCTCAAACTACATTAGAGGGACTTAAACATATTGTATAAATTCTAGAACAAATAAAATTGCCCTTATTGATGAATTAAACAAGTGAACTCCACGAAATTATACAATAACACAAATATGGAGATTTTCCAAAAAGCATCCGTTATTGCACTTCAAGGCTCTACTTGTTTTAATGTAGTAACTGATATATGACAACCTCAGTCTGAGAAAGTTATCAAATTAGCTGTAAAATATTGAGAGTTAGAATATTAATAATGCACAAGGCTGTCAGGGAGAAACCACAGATTCAGTATGAAGGTGAAAGACTTATTTTAACTTCAATGGAACCAAAGAAACGTCTCAATCTGAGGGTCAAAAATGGAGAAGAAAAAAGCTCTGAATCAAAAGTTCATTCAGACAGCAGTGGATAAGGCTGGATAACAGTTCCGTGAAACGCCCACAAGGTGGCGGGCTCGGGGAGTGACAAGCATCCGAGCTTCGCGGGTGGTGCAGCAGGAAGACACAGAGCAGACGCTGGTGGGCGAGTAAGGTGAAGCTGCAGGCCCGGAGACCCAACTGCACGCTCAGACCTGCACTTCCAGACTTGTCGTTTTCTCAGACAGTGCCACCTGCTGTTGGGTTGAGTGAAGCGGCAGGTACGGAGACCCAACTGTACGCTCAAGCCTGGTTTATACTTCAAGTGATCGGCGTTACCCACGGCGCTAGCCTTGCACGTAGCTGTGCATTTATACTTCTGCTCGCTGTTTCTGTTGCTCTGCAATAACACTTCAGAAACGCTAGCAAGTTGCTCAAATTCGCTCATTTTGAGGCGGGAACCGGTGGACGTGCAACAACTTTAATCATAAGGTAAACACAAAACAACAGTCTCCATCCAGAGCTCCTTCACGGGACTCCACACTTGTAAACACTCGCTGCATCACACTCGCACGACTCTCACCTCCGCCCACACTCGTCAGCGCCGACCAATCACAGAGCTTTCTGAGAGGTGCGCGTCAACATCGCCGACAACCATGACGAGGGCTATGCGTCCACTCGTAGGCTGTGTCGTAGCATACACGTGCGCTTGACGCAGAAGTATAAATCAGCCTTCAGACCAGCACTTTCTAGCAAGTAGCAACATCAGACACGCGAGTAAGGTTATTGATTTTATTAAAGCCATTCCTGAAAATGACCAGGTTTTATGGCATAAATCAATCTGGCATAAAATATTACACTAACAAACAATTATTTCAGTGTTTGATTTGATCAAAATTAGTGTCAAAAGAAAGCTTTATTCTATGATGTTTACAGCTCGCTCTTATTTGATGTATTATTGTAGCATTCTGGGACAATTTTCTAGCAATGTTTTCTGGCAAAATAAAAACACTTTAAAGTAAAACTGTTCAAATGAAATGTATAATATATAACGCAATTAATATTTGTAACATATTTGAGTGCTATGCAGGTCTACTGTACATATTACTGTATTATCTATCTAAAAGTGCTAGCGCAGACAATAACAGAAACACAATAACAGTTTAACAATTGTTCATAAGTTATGTAATAATTACAAATAAGTCTTTTTGGAAATGGAAATATCAGTTCATCTGCATAGAATTGACAATATGAGCTCTCTTAGGTTAAAGCAAAAATAATGTGCTTGTGACTTGAGTATTTTTTCCCAGACTGATATTACAATTTAAAAAAGGGCGGTCTCTGCCAACACTAATACAGTGCACCAAAGCCTGCAGATATTTCCACTGTTCTTTACTCGAGAAATAAAAAATCTCCTGAACAAGAATGTAGAGCATTTATTTTATTTGATGATATTTTCTACGTTAAAACAATAATTATTAATCCAGTTATTATTATTCACCATTTTTCTCTGCATTGTTTACAGCTTGATGACTTCTCATGAAAAGTACACAAAAATAAAGTTTGTTGTGAGAAAATTACTCAGAGTACTATAAATCATTGTATGTGAAGAGATTTATTGAATATGAAGATAATATTCATTCCCTCAACTCAATACGAAACAGTGATACATCCTTAATGATTAAAACAAAAAACAGTAAATGTCTGAAAATATTGAGGTAACTGAACAATATCTATTTACAAATACAATTAATAAAAATACAACAGAATTAATGCATTAAATCTAAATCTAGTATGTTTAATATTTTATATAATAATGTGTTCACTCATAGCGTAATATTTTATAGTAGAAAAATAGTTTAAGGTACAATTAATAAGCAGCTGAATTCAGGTTAGTCGATCTTTCAAACAGCAGGTGTCTGAGAAAACAATAGGTCTGGAAGTGCAGGTCTAGCCTTCTGAGCGTGCAGGTCTGAGCGTGCAGTTGGGTCTCTGGGCCTGCAGATTCATAATGTTGTGGTGAGCGGGCGACAGAGCAAGAGCAATCTGACACCAAACGGCTGGCCTGACAGGGCAGAAGAGAGATGAACCAGTCTGATCTCACGAGGAAACGTAAGTATTTTACGTTTGGTCAGTTTAGTGGCTAATTCGTACAAATTCGTATGCATTCAGTCGTACGAAAATTTACGATTTTAAAAATGGAGGCGTGGCACCTAGCCCCACCCCTAACCCCAACTGTCATTGGGTGATGAGCAAATAGTACTAATTTGTACAAATTAGATTGTACAAATTCATATGAATTAGCCACTAAATCAAAAATGAAACCAAAACTAAAATCGACGGGACGAGATGGGACAGGACGTGGGTCTAGAGCAGGGGTGTCCAAACCCGGTCCTGGAGGGCCAGTGTCCTGCTGAGTTTAGCTCCATCTTGCTTCAACACTCCTGACAGAAAGTTTCTAGTATATCTACTAAGAGCTTGATTAGCTGGTTTAGGTGTGTTTGATTAGAAAACCAAGCAGCTACAGGTTACCAGAAGCATCTATAAGATAATAACTAGGATAACAAGAAGGCCAGGAAAAGACACGCTGACAGCGGAGCACATGACGAGCTGTCATGACAAAGAGCATGTGCTCCGAGACGGGACATGAAGATGACACTTAAGGACAACAATCACAAACAGCTAGGTCTGGACACACTCTTAACAAAGGCGTCTTATTTCAGGGTTTTACCTTTGTTTTATATAGTACACAAGCCGTGTGCTTTATAGGGAATATTATTTTCACTATTATGCAGTTGATTTGAGAACTTTATCTCAAATGTATGTCAGAGTTTCATTAATTGAAGTGCATTCAGTGTATTCAACACACAAATATATGGATTGGGTAGTGTGTATTAAAACAATAAAGCCACAAACAGAATAAAAAGGGTTTGGTGTTTTTTTGGGAGGGTCTCTGGAACAAGTAAGTTTGGGGAATCGTGGGTCTTTTTTGGGGAGGGGGATGGTGGGTCTCTGGAATGACTAAGTCCGTTTGGTGCATCTTTTTTTGGGGGGATGGGGGGGTCTCTGGAACAAGTCTAAGTCAGTTTGGGACATGGTAATCTTTTTTTTTTTTTTTTCTCTGGAATGACTAAGTGCGTTTGGGGGATGGTAATGTTTTTTGGGGAGGGGGAAGGTGGGTCTCTGGAACAACTAAGTCCGTTTGGGGGATGGTAATCTTTTTTTTTTGGGAGGAGGGGTGATGGGTCTCTGGAACAACTAAGTCCGTTTGGGGGATGTTGGGATTTTTTTGGGAGGGATGGTAGGTCTCTGGAACGACCAAGTCCATTTGGGGGATGGTGAGTCTTTTTTTAGGTTTTGGTGGCTTTGCGGTTTAATGAACCAGGGGGTCTTTGACCAGCTCTGCTGCCCAGGCAAGAGAGTCCGCTTCTCGCGAGCCATTGGCTGCACGTCTGGCACGGTAAGACCAAAGCCAAGGGGGTCTTTGACCAGCTCTGCTGCCCAGGCAAGAGTGTCCATGTCTCGCTAGCAATTGGCTGCATTCTGGCAGCAAACGCATCCGACCCCCACCACTCCCCATCCACCAAGTGCAAGGCAAATATGGAAGTCTTATATTAAATGGTGGTAGAACTACGTGTCGTTGGAGCACCCCAGCCACCTCGAAAATTGAACATGACATCAGGTGGTGGAACTGGGAAAGGCTAGTGCAACTCGGCTATCTTTGAACTTGAATACATGCAGGTGGTAGAATGGGGGAGAGGGGGGGGGGTGCACCAGAGCCAGGTGGGTCACCAACAGTACATCTGGCTGACGCGTGCAGCTAGCTATGTCTGTGTTCCTGGGTTTAAGTGTGGGAAGCCCGGGCACTGCTGGAGAACAGGTGTCAATCCTGCGGAGCCGGAGCTTGCCCCGGAAAGGGTGATGATCTCCGGGCAGAGTGGGTCTGGCTTGGGGGTGTGGAAGGCAATGGCATGGCTCCAGGGCCTCCTACCGTGGAGTTTGGCCCTGAAAAGGGTGATGATCTCCGGGCAGAGTGGGTCTGGCTTGGAGGGTATGGAAGAGATGCTTTGGAAGTGGGGCATTGAGAGCCGAGACAAACCCCGAAATAGTGACCCATCCCCATACAAGAATTTGGTCAAGTGAGAGCTAATGGAGCGAGTCGGGTATGGTGGGTCTTTCTAGCGAGCATCTGGAATGAGTCAGTTTGAGGGATGGTTGGTTTTTCCTGGGTTTTATCCCCTCTGCTGGTTCTCGGCCCGCGCTCCCCCTGCCCCCTGGGTGGAGGGGGTCTGGGGATGGTTGGTGGGCTTAGTAGAGTCTCTGTTTGGCAGTTGCGGCCCCCGTGTGTGCCTAGTGCTGCCCGAGACGATGTGTGTTTGATGGACATCCATGGTTCCTTTAAAACTGGGAAAAAAATAAAAATAGATCCCCCAAAAGTCATAACAGCTTAAAAATGCATAGCACCCAGTTAGAAAAAAGGATCTGAAGGTAACGGTTACACCGCTGGAAAGGTTACCAGCAGCATGACGCGGAAGTGGACACCTCTGCCACCTCTTTTTGAACCGCTCCTCGCGGGGTGTGGGTCTCTTTCCCCACCCAGTGTTTGTCTTGGATGGTCATGGCCAAATGTGCACTCTTGCACGTTATAGCCGGCTCTCGCCACACCTGTCAGCAGTTCACAAGGTGACAAACTTGGACGAGAAGAGGCTTTTGCTCTCACTCCCCACTGGCCATGTGAACATGCGGAAGATGCCGTGTCCGGTGCCCAGCTGTTGGAAGACGCCGGCCCGGCTAGACAGACACATGAAGCAGCCAGCGGAGCTCTCTGCCTCAGCCCTGAAGGAGGCCATGGGGAGAGCAAAGCGCTGGAAAAGTGGCTCAGAAACTGCGGTGGTTGCAGTCCACTCACCCTGCAGTTCCCGTAGTGTCTCGGCTAGCGTCGTCGGAAGAGGAGCAGGAACCCCACAACCCCGAAGCCGGGCGTATGTGGCCAACCCCCGCTGCAGGCTTGTTACAGAGCGCATCCAGGCAGAGAGGTCAGAGCTCTTATTTGCGGCATGTGCCGGAACATTTTGGTGCACGAGGTGAGAATTAAGCAGGCGAAAGAAGGCAGAAGGAGTGTAAGACTAAGGCATTTTAAGTATACAATATATATATATATATCAGACCGGAAAGAATCCCTGCATTATATTTTTTGGGGCAGCAGTGGTGTAAACAGAATCATATCCACTTTGCTTATTATCAGTGTGTCTTCCTTTATCTTGTTAGATTCATTAGATGTGCTTCTTCTGTCCTCCTCTGTTTCCTTCTCTGTTGGTGTTACTGGTAGAGCCGCTGCTCTTCTCACTGCCTCTGCACACCAGATTCCTTCTCATGTTTTTACACCCTCTGTGTGCTGAACT
>CAIGQS010000020.1:576517-594017 GCA_903798195.1 Danio kyathit
GTATTTTACACAGTAATGCTGTTAAATATATTTGCCTAAACACACACATTTGTATAGATATGAATAAAATCCCACCCATATAGATTCTGCCATCTGCCAACACACTGAGTAAGGAAAGGGGCTTCCATATTTGTTAAGCCAATGTTTAACTATCTTTCTGTAGTTATTGTTGAGTGGAGAATCATTTACCTCAGTGTCTCCAGTTTACAGTCTGGACTCTTCAGTCCATCAGAGAGAAGCTTCACTCCTATATCCTGCAGGTCATTGTTACTCAGGTCCAGCTCTCTCAGGACACAGTTTGAGGATTGTAGAACTGAAGACAAACTCTCACAAGACTGAACAGTGAGATTACAGCACTGTAGCCTGTGTAGAGGACAAACACAATATTGATGTTGTCATCTGGGACGTCATTGATTAACAATGCTTACTCATAAAAACGATGTGTACACCAGCTTTCACCCTTATGTTTGTATGTACTAACAGTAGTGTTGTTCGATATATCGATACTATAAGTATAGCGATACCCTGGCTCTCAAAACGATACGATTCAGAATGTTTTTAGTACCGGTACTTTTAAGTGACAGCTGTAGTTATGAGTGCTCGTCAATAGGGGGCAGTGTGGGAGCCGTGCGCTTCTCTGGCAGATGTCTCAAACTCGTGGCCCGATACTCACGGGACGATAGTTTGTGACCCCTGCCTTAATTTTAAAGTTTAATGTTAGTGCGGCCCGCGAGTTTGATATGTATAGCACTTTACAGTTTTGTTTGTGGAGCTGAATGAACCCACCAATCACGGTGGGGTATACGGCTCTCGGGGGCGGGACATCAGCTCTGCTTGACCCAGGCAGAGAAACATTTTTCATTGAGTGAAAGTCACAGCAGCGCTGTCATGGAGTGTTTTCTTCCGTGCCTGCTGGCTGCCTCGTTTCTATTGGGCACACGCGGACATTCATCCCATCGCGCTTCATTCACCAAATTTAAAAATGTTTTGTAAGTTGCTGCCCAGCGGGACATTATAAATATATAAATGTATAGAAATCAGTGCTTAATTTGAGCAGGATCTTGCCGGATCCTGTTTCAGGAAATGTCAGATATTTGTATTAGAGCTGCAACAACGAATCGATTAAATTGATAAAAATCGATTACTAAAAGCGTTAGCAAAGAATTTCATTATTGATTCATCGTGTCGTGCGACACGGGAACGTTTGATTATTAAAAAAAAAAAAAAACTTTAGTTCAGCGCGGAGCGGAGTGGACACGTCTCTCTTGCGCACTGATACAGAGTTCAGAGCCTCATACACAGGGATGAGGAGGAAGTAAATCACTATAGAATCCTACTGGTGCTGATGTTTTTACTCGTTATCCAAGCATGACAAGTTAGCGTTCGCTCATTTACCCTTAGAGCAGCAACTAAAAAATTTAAACACAGCTTTGGCACGTTGGCTGGCGCTGAGCCAGAGAAAGAAGTGTCATATCACAATTATGCAGCGTTTTAACCTCCTAATGCTTATTAAACGTTTCAGATAAACATTTACATGTTAACATGTAAATACACACAAGTACTAGTAAAACAATACATTTAGAGTTAATGAAACACAAGGAAGTCTATGGAAGTCTAACAATCCATTCAAATATAATTTACTGATGTGCTTTATTCATATCAGACACACATAGTGAAAGTAACTACAGTATAAACTTAAAGGTTTTCTTCTCCATTTTCACCAGCTACAAACTTGCATGTATTTTGGGAGTAACTGATGAATTGATGTGCTGAATCCTGCGTGTTCTACTTTTATGAATGAGGCAAACACGCGGCCACAAGTAAACATGGCGACGCCATGTCAGTATCATGTCAGTACCATGTCATGGCGACGCCATGACGCCAATATCAGGTAGCTGATGACATGATGAGCAAGCGTGTGGATATGTTGAATTAAAACAGAAAAACAAAACTAAATGAAAGGGCTATATCTGTCATACAGCGATTTTGTGGCTGTGGTGGGTCACGTGACAAACATGACGCGTCACCACAGAAACATTAAGGGTGAACGTTCTAAAATAATGGTTGCCTATCCCAGATCCAGAATATTTTAAAGCCACCAGCAAAGGGGTTAACAACAGAAAAAAAGCAGCGGTGGTAGAGTTACTGTGCATCGTAAGACTGAAGACACGTTTTTATTCACTCGTCTTGTTTTGATTCATTTCTCCATCTGTTGTCATTTATTGCTGAACTGCAAAAAAGCTTTTCTTACTTTGGTCATTTTGTCTCGTTTCCTGTTCAAATATCTAAAAGCTCTTAAATCAAGACTAGACAAGAAAAATGGCACGAGGAAATGAAGTGATGCTTAAAACTTCTGTTTGAGATTAGATCTTATTAAGATTATTTTTCTTACCTCATTGGTAGGCCCACACGGAATCTGCGCGCGCAGAATTCCGCAGATTTTTCGCAGATTTTCCGCAGATTTTTAGCCCATCATTAATTCTGTTTATTTACTTACAGTTAACTATTTAGTGTTAATCTAATTGGATTTGCATTTTAAACATTAAATAAAAGTTAAAAAGATATTATTTTTTATTTCACATTTTAAGGTTTTAGTTATGATACTCCTAAAATAATTGCGCAGAAATCCGCAGATTTTTACCAAAATTCTCCGCAGAAATAGCAAAAAACGTCCGCAGATTCCGTCTGGCCCTGCTCATTGGCAAATAATTTAGCTTGTTTTAAGCAAACGATCACTTAATTTGAGGTGTGTTTCTTCAGAAAACAAGACATAATTTCTTTTGCTACTTCATGTGTCTAGCATATGTCTTGATTTAAGATTTCTTTAGATATTTGGATTGTAAACAGGACAAAACTACTTCGTTTTTTATTTTATTATTATTATAACAGCTCAGGTTTGAGCTTTTTTGAATAAAGGGTTGGAAATGAATGTGATTTATTGATTAATCAAAGAAATAATCGACAGATTAATTGATTATTAAAATAATCGTTAGCTGCAGCCCTAATTTGTATTTTTCTTTCTGGTATTTATTTTAATTGATTCAGCATTAACTTGTGTGCGGTGAATACCTGTGTGTGTGTGTGTGTGTGTGTGTGTTAGGGATGTCCCGATCCGATATTGATATCGGAAATCGGTCCGATATCAGTCCAAATAAATTTATCAGACTGCGTTAAAAATCTCCGATATAAGCAGTCTGTTCCACTCTAAACTCCGTTACAGCTATTTTATCCAGCAGCGTCCAGAGCCAGCGTGCAAAGCCCACGTGATCACAACACTGCTTGCTGGCAAAGTCCCTTAAAGATTTAGCATGCTCTTCACGCTAAGTTATGGTGTATTACGATAGAAATCTATTGTGACGGTAGCACACGCTAACGCTATCAACATCGGCACATCTATACTGGTTTATTTACTTCAAGCGATCTTTACATTGTTTTGTATACGCTGCTAAGAAACGCAAGGCACCGAATGGCGGCGTATCGCACATCATGCGAGCCTCATAGAAAACGTTTACAATTCGGTCATTGCATATCATGGTGCATCCAGTGTGATCGATACCCAATTCAACACCTGCGCTTCCCACACAAAAGACTTTACCTCAGCGGCCCGGTTTTGTGTGCGTGAGAAACGAACACCGCCACAGACTCGCATGCTTTGCTGCTGCAGACCCACAGAGATGCGACCTGTTCACAAAACCTCTGACTAAATAGACTGATCCAGCTCATTATATACTGTGCTTTCGCTTTCTATAGCTGCGTTTTTGCATTACTTTATATGCGCGCGCGTGCGAGAGAGAGAGAGAGAGAGAGAGAGAGAGAGAGAGAGAAAGAGAGCATGCTGCTAGCATGAATTTAGTATGAATTAGCATGTTTGCTAGTATGATTAGTATGTTTGTTAGTATGTTTCCATTATGGATTAGTATATTGTTAGTATAAATTAGCATGTTGCTAGTATGTTTATGTATGAATTAGCATGTTGCTAGTATGATTAGTATGTTTCTGGTATGGAGTAGTATATTGTTAGTATGAATTGGTATGTTGTTACTATGTCCAATGTAAAGTCAATGGCAGTTTGTTAATTTTTATTTTACAATAGAAGTCTATGGGACAGTTGCTAGGGTGGCGTAAGTGGTTGCTAGGGTGTGGCTAGTAAGTTAAAAGGTCATCAGTGATTGGCAGATTGGTAGTCTGAGTTAAATGAGCGTAAACTTAAGTCTGTATGACAGTCTGGCGGAAAGTTATGATTTTCTCAAGCCACCATAAATATGATATATTGAATAATATGATATATTATTTACATTTTATTTAATTATAATATATATATTCAGATTATTATTAATATATATGGGCAACCCAGTGGCGCAGTAGGTAGTGCTGTTGCCTCACAGCAAGAACGTCGCTGGGTCGCAGGTTCGAACCTCGGCTGGGCTGGGTCAGTTGGCGTTTCTGTGTGGAGTTTGCATGTTCTCCCTGGGTTCGCGTGGGTTTCCTCCGGGTGCTCCGGTTTCCCCCCACAGTCCAAAGACATGCAGTACAGGTGAATTGGGTAAGCTAAATTGTCCACAGTGTATGAGTGTGAATGTGTGTGTGGAAGTTCCCAGAGATGGGTTGCGGCTGGAAGGGCATCCGCTGCGTAAAATCGTGCTGGATAAGTTGGCGGTTCATTCCGCTGTGGCGACCCCGCAAGGGACAAAGCCGACAAGAAAATGAATGAATGAATTAATATATATAATTATTATTTTATTCTTTTTTTTTTTTTTTTTTTACTACTACTATATTGTGTGCTGTTTTTTTTTTTTAAATTATATATGCATGTTACTTTTTTATGTAAACTTTATAAATGCTTTGGCAATACATTTGTAAAATTTGTCATGCCAATAAAGCAACTATTGAATTGAATTGAATTGAGAAAGAGAGAGAGAGAGAGAGAGAGAGAGAGAGAGAGAGAGAGAGAGAGAGAGCAGATTTGACCTGTCAGTGGTGCACATGGATAGTAGGAGTCAAATAGTGGATTTCTTTATTTTTTTTTTTTTTTTTTGTTTACTTGAACTGACTGAAAAGAAACAGTGTCATGTAAAAGGTGTTAAATGATAAACATTTTTGTTTTTAATTGTCTGTTAAATAAGAATAAGAAATCATTCTGTTGCTGAGGGCCATTACAGTTTAAAAGAAAGTATGGTATTCCCATATTTAACTCGTCTTTAAAAAGCCCAGAAAGATAAAGTGCTCAGATAAACAGTGTCAGCTTTGCACATGAGTTTGTAGTTCTGTCTTTCTTTACATTGTCATACTTTTCCCATGTGTGAAGTAGGGTGGAATCTGTGCAATATATTATGCAAATAAAATTATTTTTAAAAGTCACATTATTTTATGTGATGTGGAGAAAAGTATATCTATGTTAAAGATAATATGTACAATACATATTATTATAAAATAAATAATGTTTTGTTTGGGAGCATTGATACAGCCATACTCATCTTATGATACAAACACAGATTAAATAGACCAGGGGCCTGTTTCAGTAAGGAGGTTCAATCAACTCGGAGTTTAAACTTGAACTCTGAGTTGATTTACCGAGAGATTAAAAACTCTGAGTTTTCGGTTTCAGAATAGCTGATCTGAGTTGGGTTAATCAACTTTGAGTAGACCAACTCAGAGTTAAGCGCACACACCGCAACTATAAAAAGGCATTATCAATGGAGCGCAGTTATTACGAGTTCTCCAGCTGAACTTGATGTGCTCATGCAAAGTTATAGCAAATATGAGCATATATTTAAAACAGCAACACCACTGCATCAGTGAAACAGAGACAGTTAGCGTGGGAAAACATAGCTGCCAAAGTTAATGCGCAAGTTTACATTTAAAGTATTTAAATAATTAAGTATAATAAAAAAGTAATGTGTTACGTTTATTAGCCATAATTTTGAAGTTATTTCAGATGTAATTGCATTAAGTTACATAAAATAAGCTAGTGCATTTCTACAACAAATTTGACAAAACAAGAATGCAGATAACCTTAGCTTAATGTTCAGTGGAAATGTTTAATTTAAGGTTCCCACTTTTACACACGTTGATCAGTTTTAATAGATTTAACTGCACTTTGTGTGTCTGCCTTTTTTATTGTTCGACTGGTAGAGGATGATATGACATTTAGAATGTAAGCAGACCTAAAAAAAAATTGTTTTTAGATGGAGTAGGCCTAATAATCCCATGAATCTAGTTAGTAATGTTACACGTGCCTGTGGAAGGTAAGTGAATTTAAGCTAATTAATTATTTAAAAAGGACAAGCTATTCTCGTACGTGATTTTGTTCTTTGTGTGACTGAAATGTATTAGCTTTGTTTTTATCCAAAAATGCAAATTAAATTTATGTGCAAAACTGGATTATCGCATAAAAGATGTGCCACTTCCTGATTAACTGGCGCCAAATATCAATAGTAAAAACTGAATTTATTGCGGTAGAAGAAGCTGCGTGAACATGTTCTTTATTTAATAAATGACTTGCGCCTCAGAAGACAATGCCGACACACAATGAACACGTGGTGGCGTTTGAGACGCGCATGAGACGGGGAGAACAGATGCTCTTGACACGCTGCAGACTCTTTGAAGATAATTAATAATATAATAATACTGAAACGGTTAAGGCGTTTTAGAATACCAAAACAACATTTGATGTTTTACAGTGCAGACAACATTTCAGATGTTTTACAGTGTGCTCAACATGCTGGTTTGTCCATTCACACACATTTTCATCATCATATGATCTCTTATAACAAACCTTTTTAATGCGTATACTGGAATTTGCGCATCTTTTCTTATCGAATAAAAAGTTTCTCCTACTCAGTTATGCGCATATGTTTATTATGCCTATTTTCAAAAGTTATGTGCATCTTGGCGTTTCCATCAACCAATTTTTTATGCACATATCCAAAATGCACATTAAAATAGGTGTGTGGAAACGTAAGTCTAAGGTAAGAAATATCGCTTCGTCTTTAAAAAAGGGGAGGAGACCGACAGAAACTCCGAGTTTAGAGAATAAAACCTGCTCCTGACCAGGTTAGGTTCACAGAGTAAGTTACCACGGTAACTGACTCTGAGTTAAAGTTACCTCTCTTTCAGAAACAGGCTTGACTTACTCTGCTTTCTCCAGTTTGACAAACCTGCCATTTTGAAACGGAAAACCCAGAGTTTCATTTCAGGGTTAAAATAATTAAGTTTTCACTTAACCTCCTTTCTGAAACAGGCCCCTGATCATGTGAATGTTTGCACTAACCATACTGCACATTTTTATTAACTTAATAACTTATAACAATAACTCCTTATTTCTGCTGCTCAGTGTGAAAGAGATTTTTCAGCTCGAAACTGGATTGAAAAATTCATCAAGAAGCTGCCTAGGCATGTCCACAACTGAAGACTTGATTCAGATCAGTTTAGAGAGGCCTTCATTAGAGCAATATGATCCCAGACCTGCTGTGGACCACTCGCTAAACTCCATACAGATTAAATTATAATTATTAAACACTATTTAAGCTGTTGTTGCAATAAAATAAAACCTAGTGTACTTATCATTTTCAAATGAATGACAGTGCTTTGTTTACAGATCTCCTCGTGTACATTTATTAGGCAAAAACACTATTTATTTTATACGTTTTCACTGTGCTCCTAAAATTCTTTAATGTGCTCCTAAATTTTTCCACTTAGGAGCGCATGTCCTCCTCCTGAAAAAAGTTAGCATCAAGCCCTGGAAATGCTTATCTTCTTTAAAAAAATCTAATGTATGATCTAGCCGTTCATACATTACTCTCAACGAAATAGGTAAAAGTGAAGTATTCATGATTTGTGCTGATTATTATATCGGATTTGTATCAGTATCGGTTAGTACTGAAGGCTGCAATATCGGTATCGTATCGGAAGTTAAAATGTTGTATCGGGACATCCCTAGTGTGTGTGTGTGTGTGTGTGTGTGAGAGAGAGAGAGAGAGAGAGAGAGAGAGAGGATGAGTGCAGTGAATGCTGTGTGGATTGTGTGTGCGCACTAGTTAAAGCAAAATTCATGTTTAACTATTGGTCCTGAACAATCTTTTCAACCAATCATCGTTCTTATGTTTACAATCACTCTCATTGGCTGGTGGTTATTGTTTCGCGCACAGTGAGCAGAAATGAACTGAAAGTGATGCGTACGCGGCGGGATAAAACAAAAGTAAGAAACTCAATGCAGCCTAATGTAGTTATCTGCAGTCACATATCGACACCTGTCCATCTGCAAGAGTCCCTGGTAATCCGGACCAATTATAGTCACAGCGTTATTTGTATCGCTCTACCTGCACTGTATTTGCATTACCTCACACAATGAACATTACATACATTTTACATATGATGTAAAAGTAGTCGAAACAATTGACAACAACACAGTGTGGCTTCTTTTCCCTGTAACAACAGCACGGTAGATAACAGTCAATCTAATTATTATTATTATTATTATTATTATTATTATTATTTATTACTGATTGATTTATTTTCTTATTATTTTTAATTTGTTTATTTTTTATCTTATTTTGTGTTAAAAAAACTCAAATTTTCTCAAATCTCTTAATTTTTATTTATTTTTTTACACAAAAGATGAAAAAATAAAATATTTAATAATCTAATTAATTTCATCTGCGCCAGTGGTGTAGTGGTTAGTGCGTCTCACGAATATCACAAAGCCTGTGTGTACCGTATGCAAAACACGTCCAACTGTGCCCTCCTTGAAACTTGAGTTTACCTGTACTGACACTATGCAGCTGTGGTGATGAATTACAGTGATTTTACCATCTTTACTTCATTCAGTGGGTGGGAAAACCACACTCCTACATCACGTTGTGGTGGGTCTCAGAATTGCAGGGATTAGGATCCTATTTTAACACCAGGAAATTTAAAATAAGAGACTGACTTATTGTGTTTCTATCACTCCAGTATGACTGTGGACACACTATACTACACACAGATCTGTCCAAACTGCTTACAAAAGAGGATTTTCATCATAGGTGCCCTTTAAAGGGATAGTTCAGCCCAACATTTACTCAGCCTCCAGTGGTTCCAAACCTTTATGAGCTTCTTTATTCTGTTGAACACAAAAGATTTCTTAAGATGAAAACCATTAGCCATTGACCTTCATAAGAGGAAAAACAAACGCTATGTAAGTCAATGGTTACAGGTTTCCAGCTTTCTTCAAAATATTTTATTTCATGTTCAATTTGAGAAAGGTTTATAACCTCTTGAGGGTGAGTAAATGAGTAAATTTACATTGTTGGGTAAACTATCCCTTAAACAACGACTGCTAATACACTAATCTGAATATTATTAAAAACAATCTGAAATATTAAATAATAAACAATTATTTACAGTATTTTGAAGTGGCGACAATATCAATATTGTGCATGTTCAATAACATGATATATTGTATAATTTAATATCAGCAAATGTCTTTCTCTTATAAAGGACTTTGACTTACAGAGCTCTTTTGGAGGTTTTGATGACTGCTGATAGTCTGATGAGACACTCGTCTGATCTCTGGAATTTCTGAAGCTCAAACTCCTCCAGCTCCTCCTCTGAGGTCAACAACACAAAGACCAGAGCAGACCACTGGGCAGGTGAAAGGCGAGCAGATGACAGACTTCCTCTACTAAGGTGAGACTGAATCTCTTTCAGCAGAGTTTGGTCGTTCAGTTCATTCAGACAGTAGAACAGATTGATGGATCTCTCTGGAGACAGATTCCCTTCAAGTTTCTGCTTGATGTATGCAATTATTTCCTCTTTACTCTGGTCTCTGTCATCCTGCTGTGTCAACAGGCCTCGTAAGAGTTGTCGATTGGACTGAAGTGACAGACCGAGAAGGAAGCGAAGGTAAAGATCCAGATGTCCATTCTCACTTTCCAGAGCCTTGTCCACTGCAGTCTTCAGCAAATCAATCATGCCTTTATTTTTGCTAATCTGTATAAAAAACCATCCATGCTTCTTGCTCTTGTCTAGAATCAGATGTTCATAAAGCGCTGCAATGAACTCTTGAATGCTCAAGTGAAGAAAGCAGTACATGGTACCAAGAATGATTCCCGTCTCCTCCTTAAAGATCTGGGTACACATGCCTGAGTACACCGATGCCTTATAGACATCAATGCCACAGTCTTTCAGATCGCTCTCATAGAAGATCACATTGTTTCTTTCCAGCTGCTGGAAGGCCAGTTTCCCCAGTGAAAGGATGAGGTTTTGATCCCAGGAGACATGTGGTGTGTTTTCTCCATCATACTTTCTTCTGCTCTGCTGGATCTGAAAGCGGAGAAAGTGTGTGTACATCTGTGTCAGAGTCTTGGGAGATTCCTGCAGTGTTTCAGCATAGGTTCTGTGTTTCAGAGCAATATTTTTGATCTCCTTCAAAATGTTCTGGAGAACAGTGGCTGAAATCCAGCAGAAGACTGGGATGTGGCACATAATAAAGAGACTCCTTGACTGTTTAATGTGATCAATGATTTCTCTGGCCTGATTCTGATCTGTGAGTCTCTTTCTGAAGTACTCCTCCTTTTGGGCATCATTGAATCCTCGTATCTCTGTCAGCCGGTCGATACAGTCAGCAGGAATCTTACTGGCAGCTGCTGGTCTGCTGGTGATCCAGATGAGAGCAGAAGGAAGCAGATTTCCCTTGATGAGGTTCGTCAGGAGAACATCCAGAGAGACTGCTGAAGATACATCACAACACGTCTCATTACCAGCAAAGTTCAGAGGAAGACGACATTCATCCAATCCATCAAGGATGAACAGGACTTTGAATCGTGTGCTTCTTGTAAGGTTCAGTCCTTTAGTCTCTGGGAAAAACTGAGTTATGAGGTCTTTTAAACTTTGTCTTTCTTTCTCCTTTAAGTTCATCTCTCTGAATGGAAGAGGAAATATGAAGCTGATGTCTTGATTTTCTTTCCCTTCAGCCCAATCCAGAACAAACTTTTGCACAGAGACTGATTTCCCGATGCCAGCAACTCCTTTTGTCAGGACAGTTCTGATCTGCTCGTCTTGTTCAGGTGCTTCAAACAAATGTTTGCATTCAACCTGTATCTCTAGTGACTGATGACGTCTGGAAGCAGCTTCAATCTGTCTGATCTCATGTTCAGTGTTGACCTGTTCACTCGCACCCTGAGTGATATAGAGATCTGTGTAGATGTTATTCAGAAGTGTGGAGTCTCCTTGCTGAGCAATTCCTTCAAACACACTTTGATATTTCTTCTTCAGGCTACATTTAAGCTGATTAATGACGAACAGCTCATCTAAACATAGCAGCAAAGACACAGAGAGTTTTAGTCTTGACTTATTTGTAAGTGACAGTCTGACAGATCGCCATGAATAGGTTCAGATTTCATGAATTTTCGGTAACACTTTATTTTGATGGTCCATTTGAGTATTATATCTAATATCTGTTGACACTGACATTTAACAGTCCTTCAACAGACATTTAACTGACTATAAGAAACTTTGGAATTACATGTCAACTTACACTAACCCTAACCCCAACCTAACAGTCTACTTATAATCTAATGATAATTAGTTGCAATGTAACTTAAATTCAACAAACGGACCGTCAAAATAAAGTGTGACCGAATTTTCTTACATTTTCTTCTTTTTCTGTGGAGAATTTTGTAAATAATCTGCAGATTACTGTGGAATGATTTTGGGAATATCATAACTTTGGGAGTTTCATAACTAAAAACTTAACATATGAAATAAGAAATAATGCCTTTCTAACTTATAAAATAATAATATTTCATGTTTACAACACAAATCCAGTTAGATCCACTTAATTGGTAAACAAAGCGCACGTCTCTTATATAACAGATCTACTAAAGCACAGAAAATATGACTTTACAAACTGTACTGTAAATAAATCATATGAACATTTTAATATTAGTCAACAATATTCCTGGAATGAATTAAAAAACTGAATGAATATAAATTTACACACATTTACACAAGTAAATCAATAGACTCAATGATGGGCTAAACATCTGTGGAAATCTGCAGATTTGGTGTGGGCCTATCCATCAGTCTCTTACCCTGGAGAGTATCAGCAGCTTGATCTTGCTTCATCTCTCTCAGGAAGAAGAGCGTGAGATCAAGAGCTGCTTCTGTGATACTGCTTCTGTTCTCATTAAAGTCCTTCACAAACTCTTGTCTGTTTTCTTCTTGTAAGATTTTCTTAAACTTCTCCAGTTCATTCTTCAGAAATCTGATCATTTTACTCTCAAGATTCTACGATTGAAGAAAAGAGAAGAACAACATTTAACCAAAACATTCATTTGCATGCAGTTGTTCATGCACAAACTACTGAACAATTAAAAACACATTATAATACATTATACTACGGACTGTGCTTTATTTTACTGGCTGATCAACAATCTAGGGTGTGCAGTTATTTTCAGATGAAGTAGATTTAGACAGGCATTGGGCACATTTATGAATGCTGAATGATTTCAGGTATTTCACAGCTACAGAAGCCAAAAGTCACATCAAAACACAACAGAAGGTTTTGGATCTGTAAGAAGCTAGTCTTATACACAGGAGCAGTTTGAGAATAAAAACCTGACAAATGTCTGAAATACAACATCTGAACAGTGGAAACAGTGTGGAAACATCAGCATCTCAGAAAGCATATTTCTGTGTGTTTAAAATAACTAATCATTTGTGTGTTTAAACTCTAATAGACACCTAAACACTGATGTTTTGGCTAAAACAAGGCTAAATTTGATCTGTCAGTGAAAATATAATAGACATCAAAGAATAGCCCAAACTAGACTAGTCATCAAATACACATGAATGAATGAATGAATGAATGAATGAATGAATGAATGAATGAATGACTACACGTGTGAAGTCTAATCTTTGTATTGATGACTGGTCTAGATTTGGACTACTGTTAGATCTTCACCAAAAGCTCAAACTTAGCCTTTAGTCAAGCCATCCTTGTTTGGACATCTATTAAACTAAAATGACTTGGTGGGATATGCAGAATAATTGACTAAACCGTTCATTTATTAGAAAATAATGCACACAGAGGTGTACCGGCGACTCCAGAGCATCACAGTTATTTTAGAATAACTCAATGAACTGAAGTCAATTATACTTTAATAAATTAATTGCACTACATTTGAATTAAGCAGTATATTTTTTCAAGAACTATTTTTATTTCTTTTGTTTATACACTCTAAAAATATCTATTTGTGCTTGTTCAAACTACTCATTTAAAATAAGCTGAATTAACACAATTCTTGAGATTTCATTGGGACAACTTAATTTTTTATGTTTAATCCACATAAATGTGTTAAAAGTGTTAAGTTAACTTAATGGATTTGTGTTGGGACAACATGAATGAATTGTGTGGAAGCCTGCATTCTTTACAGTGTAATAAAGGAGTTTTTGTGCACCTGAAAGATCCACTGGAGATTGTCTGTGAAACTCTTGTGTCTCCTGTGAGTCTCGTCTCCTGAATCTGGTAACTCATATTCAACACTGTTAACAGATAAAACTACTGTAATAATACATTTAGAGGCAAACAAACACAGAAATATCTTACAAACACTGACAATAACACATGTAGTGCTCATAATAAGGAGACAGTGGACAGATTTGTTACTTGAGTTTTCTGTTACATGTTCAATTTAGCTGAGAAATCACAGACAATTGTCACTGTCATTACAAAGACCTGTCGATCACAAAGTCATTATTAGAAAGTAGCTTTGAAAGAAATATTTGATTTACAGTTCATTATTACACAAACTTTTAGCTACAATACAACACAGCTACATTTACTTTCAGAAGCTTCACCTTTATTTAGAGATATTTACAAAACAGTTTGGTTATAAACGTCTTCAAAACATCTGTCATGTTCCACAAATGAAAGAATTGACAGAAATCTGATCTTAACATTTACTGAAAGATCCTCTGAATAAGAAACTAGGAGTCTGTAAATGTCCTAATGAATCACCAAAGTCATTTGATTCATTCACACAACTGATTCATTCAGGAATGACTCTCTTTACTGAATTGTTGGTTCACACAAAACTGTTGATGTGAGCAATAATGTAACACACTAAATACCTTTGGGCAGGTGATGGTGTTTCCTCACTGAAGTATGGTGGATGACCTTTAGACCGGTCACTCTTCAGAGACACAGAGCTGAACACACATGATCCTGATCTCACACTGAAGACACAAACACACCAGAGGAATAAACTGCAGGAGAAACTTCAGTCTCCTTTATAACGGTGCATTCACACGGGGCTTCAGTGTCAACACTTGACAGAGGGCGTGTCTAAAGTTGGTGCTAAAGCGATCGTCATAGCAGCATCAGCCAATGAAATTAAGTCAGCAATCGGCTACTGTCTAAGCTGGTGTATTTGCATACAGTGATCTGATTGGCTGACGCTTCCGTTGGCGCTTGAAAAGTTGAGAAAGTCCCAACTTCTGCAGCGAGCACAATGCAATTTGGCAATGACTGACGTCACCCATTCAAAGAGAATGGAAAGCATTGAAGCTGATGCCCCGTGTGCCTTGCCTTGCCTATATATATATATATATATATATATATATATATATATATATATATATATATATATATATATATATATAATAAAAGACAAATAAATAAATAAAATCCCCTTCACTACATACTACGTTTAACATGTATATTTGTATTAATCTTTGTGTATTATTCAAATGTACCACCCTTTTTTTATGTTTGTGGCTGTTTTTACACCAATGACTTCATACAATGAAGCAATGACACCATATAATCATTTAATCTGTAATTCTTGATTGATGTTGGTTGTAAGTTAACATTAACCCTTTAGATAAGCCTGAGCTGAAAAGTTTCTGTCTTTTATATGGAGTTCAGTGGAGTAAAACAGCAGATTATAGTGTGTGTGCACAAATACACTTACTGGGTTTACTGTGTTCTGAAAGCTGAGGGGTTTATTTTAAGGTTCTCAGACATATCAAGATAAGTGTGCAAAGCTCTCTCTCCATATAACTCCATATAAACTAAGAAGTTTTTCACTACAACTGATGATCAACAGTAAAATGACAAATTGTAGCTCTACTCAACAGCTTTACACCAGTAGTCCTCCAACTGTTTTCACCAAGCACCACCTCAGAAAAACCTTGTCTCTCCAAGTAGCAGCACAATCCAGTAATACAGTAGCGTAGTAGGCCTAGTTAAGCAGCTACAGCTCTGCACACGTCAAAAACCAGGCAGATAAATTCCTGTTATTCAGAATATGTGTTATTGTCAACCACTTTAAAGAGCCCCTATTATGGGTTTTTGAAAATGACCTTCTATGTAGTGTGTAACACAGCTCTAAGTGAAGTGAAATATCCAGCTAAAGCCTGGTTTGTACTTCTGCGTCAAGTGATCGGCGTGACCCACGGGGCATGCAACGCGCGTAGCTGTGCATTTATACTTCTGCCCGCTGTTTCTGTCGCTCTGCAATAACACTTCCGAAACACTAGTTGGCAGTGAGGTGTTTATGTTCCCCTGTGTCGAGTTTCTTCGCTGGTGTTTTGTTTTTTTGTTTTTTCTGAACGCTTCTTTAATGTACAAGTGGTTTAAACTCGCTTATTTTGAGGCTGGAACCGGCGGACATTAGGGGTGTCAAAATTAATCGTTTCTTCGGTGCACCGCGATGCAGACGCGGACAATTCGGTACCGGTTCAGTAATAATCATAACCGGTTATTACGTACTGACGTCATTTATCTCACATGCGCTATGTTGTCGTAGCTTACTAGGGAGGCGAGCCGCGAGCGCGAATATTTACAACGCTCTAACTACGTCAAAACTTTGAAACTGTGCACAATTTCACTGCGTGTGTGTTTGCAGGACAGTGTTTCACTGACACTTACAGCAAAAGCCTTTATTTCATGGCGATTAAGAGAATGAAAGTAATCTCCATTTCTCTCTCTCTCTCTCACTGTGGCCCATGAGTGCATCTGTGAAGAGCGCCAGCGTGTAAGAGCCAATCACAGCCCTTTCTGTTGAGCGCCTGACCAATCAAAGGGGTGTAAGAAAGAACTTGGTAGACAAGGCAGAAAGTGAGCGGGATATTTATATTTGTTTATTTGCTATAGACCATTTCAATGTGGTCATGTCATTGGCCCATGAACATTTCCTGCTTGACGTTAAACTATTTCCTAACTGTAACAAGAGGCAATTCAATCATAACTTGATTTTAAATCAGCCGTCATAACACTATTATCAATATGTGGACCTTTTTGGATTCTCAGAAGCAATGGAAATTAAAAATGTAAAACAGGAAATACGTTAGGACCATTGTTTTTGTTTACATCCTTCAAAATGGTCTATAAATGCTCGTGTTGTTTAAAGGTACAGTTTATATATCTGACTGTTTGTATTAAAGGAAAAAAAATTGTATTACAAATAGTATATAAATATATTTATACATTTTAATACAAGAATTACTGTGCTGTGAAGAAAATATAAAACTGTGTATGGAAAGAATCGTCAATGCACCGTGATATCGAATTGAACCGAATCGATGGCATGATAATCGTAACCGAACCGAACCGTGAGACCAGTGTAGGTTCACACCTCTAGCGGACATGCAACAACTTTATTCATAAGGTAAACACAAAACAAAACTTTACATCTGGAGCTCCTTCACAGAACTCCACACTTGTAAACAATCGCTCTATTGGGCTTGTGCGGCTCTCACGTCCGCCCACACTTGTCAGCGCTACCAAGCCGACCAATCACAGAGCTTGCGCTACGTGCCGTTGCGACGTGTAGTTACATTTTTGGAGAGGTGCGCGTCAGCGACGCCGACGGCCAGGGCGAGGGCTATGCGTCCACGCGTAGGCAGCGTTGCAGCACACACGTGCGCTTGACGCAGAAGTATAAATCAGCCTTAAGGCTTAAATCTGAAAGTAGACAGTGTTTAAAACTATTGATTCATTTATAAAAGAGTCGACTCATAGTGGCTCGAATGAATCGTCTTGATAACGAGTCTTTAGCTATTTCAGCGTGACGTGGATACGAAACATAAATCCTGCCCAATTGCTCTCAAACCCAGGAAAATTTAAATCTGCGGTCCCGCCCACTAACACAGCAGCAAAGACAAAGAGGAAGATAAACAGATCCTGAAGTCATGAGTCATGAAGACGCTGTGCTTAGCTGGATATTATTGGAAGTTTGAGGGAAAGTTCGTGTTATTTTCTCTACCCAAAGATGAAGCTGTGAAGAGTCAGTGGTTGAGGTTTATTTTTGCAAAAAAGGAAGGATCAGAAAAGACTACTGATGTATGTGACTGACAGAGCTCCACAGGAACTATCAGTACACAGCTCATGGATTAGTTTCTTCCTCCATTTTGTAATGAGGGTTGGTGATCATTGGGCAAAGCAGAGTACAGGTAAGCCCTTGAGAACATATAACACTTATACATATCGCGACTAAAACCACGCTAAAAACACGAC